>JALPQI010015602.1:0-27513 GCA_025490895.1 Thaumatotibia leucotreta | reverse complement strand
TCGACACGAGTTACGAATTTCGTTTTTGCACGTGTCTCGTACAACCTTTTTTAGTACAGATGGCCCTCTGAAGTTTTGGACCTGACGTAAAATGACACACTTCTCGCACTAGAGCCTAAAAAAGGCACCGTCTGTACTAAAAAAGTTTGTTTTCAAACCGATTCGTTGCGTGTTCCATTTTCAAAAACTTTTATCTATCGCGGCGAACAATTTCATGATACGCCAAGCGTGCCTTAAGCTATAAAATATGATGACACGCCTATCGTGTCATACGCCATTCGTTAAAAACATTCATGACACGCCTGGCGTGTCATCCTCACTAAAACGGTTAAGGCTTAACTATGTTTTTTTTTGCAATTGACATAAAAAAGCGACAAATTTAACATTTTCGATAGGCATCTTTTTTTTTAATTTGCTATCGTTTTCCTTCAGGCTGGTTGGCCAATAAAAACCATGCGAATACTCACAGCTTTGCCGGCATCCTGGACGAGCTGCGCGTGCGCATCAACGCCGAGCCTGCTGCTCACGATCCCAGCTATGTATGCGGGCTGCAACACATGTTTTCATTAAACATGGATCCTGGGGTCTACCACGATCTACTTTTTTTTTTCTTCTTTATGAACTTAAGGGCGATGTTGCCCGTAGCCAACGTCAAGTAAAACACGATCTACTTATAGGTACTCTGTTTGGTTTGGTATTTAAAAAAAAGGTAAACAATCTTGCAGTATCTTTTTATTGAAAACTACAAGTAGAAAATAAGTTTTAGCAAATATACGTAATAAAACAAGGAAATACAGTGATTTACATTTGTTTTGATTCATTAAGTACCTATTTTGGATTTTTAAATGCATTTTGCAATAAAAAGATACTGCAAGATTGTTTACTTTTTTTTAAATAGCTAACCAAACAGAGTATTAGGGATTTAGGATCTAAACAGAATCGCAATGTGTCAGTTTCATAGAATAACTGTTAAAAACTGACAAGCAGAACTTCAACTGAATCGCATAGGTATAAGATCACTGTATAGCCCACAGAACAGAAAAAACAGTTTTTATTATTCCGTGGTATAGCCCCCCCAGTCGTGTCCCACGTGTAAGGTCCGACCGAGACCCATATTTTAGTCTCGGCCGAGAAGGATAAAAAACGTATTAAATTACATAAAAAATCCCTAGCAAATACCTATAGTAAGTCCAACATCAAACTAAATACAGCAATTTTTTTATAGATATTTTCTTTTTTTGAATTTTTTTTTATGTAGGTACCCCAAAAACCGGTATTCGAATTTTAGGTATTTTTATCGATAGTATGATAGGCGTAGGGGTCGCTTACTCTAAATTGAAGTCAGTTCATGTCAAAATGACACTATGACAATGACATTACGATTCTCGGCCACGGCCGAGTATCCCGGCCAGTTTTGGCCGAGAGCCGAGAGGGATATCTCGGCTCGATTTTTGGCCGAGAATGCCGAGACCGAGACCGAGACCGAGACCGAGATCTCGGTCGGACTCTACCCACGTGTGGGACACAGCTTTTATAAGAAAGCGAGATTCACTTGTCAGATTAAGACACGTAAAAGACGATGTTCGAGATTCTGAGGTCCATCCGTCCCAAAAAAAAAATCAAAATGACCATATTGCGAAAACACAAATCAAATTATTTATTAACTAAATATTTTGATTTGTACATACTTTTAATTTTTCTCCAGTAGTCACACTACTTAATACTATATAAATTATAAATATTAGATGTCATATACCAAAGAAAAACGACCAAGATCACCTATGTCCGAGGTGGGGATCGAACCCACGTACTCAGCTTTCGCGGCTGATGCCTGTACCCCTCGGCCACTCGGTCTTAGCAACCACCGGTCAAATTTCTCGGGTATATGCAATCCCTTACAAGGCTAGGCGCCTTTGACCATTCTCTAAGGGCAAGCACTAACTACATGCCTGCACCTCCTATTAGAATACCTTACAGTTTTCTAGAATAGCTAGAGAGAGATGGTGCTGCCATCTATTGAACATATTGCGAAAACACAAATCAAATTATTTATTAACTAAATATTTTGATTTGTACTTTTAATTTTCCTCCAGTAGTCACACTACTTAATACTATATAAATTATAAATATTAGATGTCATATATAAATATTTAGTTAATAAATAATTTGATTTGTGTTTTCGCAATATGTTCAATAGATGGCACCATCTCTCTCTAGCTATTCTAGAAAACTGTAAGGTACCTATTCTAATAGGAGGTGCAGGCATGTAGTTAGTGCTTGCCCTTAGAGAATGGTCAAAGGCGCCTAGCCTTGTAAGAGATTGCATATACCCGAGAAATTTGACCGGTGGTTGCTAAGACCGAGTGGCCGAGGGGTACAGGCATCAGCCGCGAAAGCTGAGTACGTGGGTTCGATCCCCACCTCGAACATAGGTGATCTTGGTCGTTTTTCTTTGGTATATGACATCTAATATTTATAATTTATATAGTATTAAGTAGTGTGACTACTGGAGAAAAATTAAAAGTACAAATCAAAATATTTAGTTAATAAATAATTTGATTCGTGTTTTCGCAATATGTTCAATAGATGGCAGCACCATCTCTCTCTAGCTATTCTAGAAAACTGTAAAGTATTCTAATAGGAGGTGCAGGCATGTAGTTAGTGCTTGCCCTTAGAGAATGGTCAAAGGCGCCTAGACTTGTAAGGGATTGCATATACCCGAGAAATTTGACCGGTGGTTGCTAAGACCGAGTGGCCGAGGGGTACAGGCATCAGCCGCGAAAGCTGAGTGGGTTCGATCCCCACCTCGGACATAGGTGATCTTGGTCGTTTTTCTTTGGTATATGACATCTAATATTTATAATCAAAATGACATTTATTTGTATCGCTTGTTTGTTTTGATTTGCTGTTTGTTCCTATGAAAAGTCCATTTCAAATACGAATGCCCGATTCCACTTGACAAAGTCTTTAGGCGTCAACGATAGGATCAGTGATAACAAAAGACACCGGGCCAGACCCTTTTGTGGCATGATATGTTTTGCATACATCGGTGTACGACACGTGCCAATTTGTAGTGGACCAATTAAATAACAAAAGTTTCGAGTGGCATCGGGCCTTCGAATTTGAAATGGACTATACTTACATAGATTCTACCACATATGAAGGGTCCACGGAAAGAACATGTCTAGTCAATTCAAATTACAGAAGAAAAAACCACCTTACTTTTGACAGAATAAGGTGTGAATTTGCCCTGATTTTTTTAAGCTTTGTACATGTTTTTTCCGTGGACCCTAATATAAGAAATACCTAAATGGGTCAAAATCATGTGAGTAAATTTTAGTCTTAGTTTTTTATGATTATTTTGTATGAAATGGAGTAAAGATTTTATTTTTTCTCATAATAAGTAAAATAAATAACATTTTTAAATAACGAGCGTAGGATTCAACGACACTGAAATTTTGTATTAAGTACCTAAGTAATTTGTTTGACAGAAGGGAAAAATAATAAAGTGGGCAGACAAAAAAAAACAATTTTTATGGCCTAAAAATAAAATGATATTTACAATATTTATATATGCAACTAAATCTAAACACCGATATATTCTATGGTACTCTAAAATACCTAACATTCTGAAACAAATTCAATTGATTTATTTTATATTTTAAACATTTTAAACTAGGAAAAAGATATAATTTAATTTTGTTTGATTACTTAGATAAATAAATTATAAGATTTGTAAGTCATTAGTGAAACAACAAGTGTATTTTTAACGCCTACCCTCTTTAAAAAAATACTGTAGGGACATTGAGTACAGCTATCATGTTTGAATGACAATAATGTTTTAATCCTATGTTTTCGAAAAGTTTTGGTCCATTAGTAAGTAACATCTAGATTTATTGCGAGTACGTGAATTTAGGCAGGTAGCATATAAGATATAATTATCCCTAACATCTAGCTATTATGTTATCAAATGAATAACCGACACTTATCTAAACACACAAAATCCACTTACCACTGAGGAACATGTCAAGCCAACGAGCATAAAAACAATCACTGTATTTAAACACCCCATTTTCACTCGCGTAATAATTTAAGGTATTTTATAACACGACCACACTCCTCGAGACCTTACAAAGGAATGGCTTCAAAAGTAAATAGCAGCGAACATAATATATGTCCTCACGAACAGCATTGATAAGTACTTCGGTTATATCGATATACTGTTGTTCATTACTGAGTTTATATAAAAATGAATCTAGGGTTTTAGTGTTAACTCAGCAATGTATGCTTTCTTTGGATTGTCGCGGTTAGAGGATGACGTGGTGGTGAAAAGTGCAATATATTTTGATACATAATATCGTTTTATTGAGTAGGTTGTGATTGTAGATACTTTCGCAATGTCGTAAATCGACAGCAGCAACGTACAAGGTTCTAAGTTCTGAAACAAACCTTCAGCAATTTGCACTTTATCATTGTCGTCGTTGAAATATTTTAGGGTTTTGTTTTTTCCTCCGTTTTATAATTCATAAATATGTATTTTAATTTTGTTTGTGCAGTTTTTTAGTGTAGTACCTACCTTTGTACAGTCAAGTGCAAAAATAAGTATCGAAAGAATCCGTTCATAAATATGTTACGACGTTCTTATTACACAGAATTAGAGTGCACTGGGACATATTTTTGAACGTTTTTGTATACCCCTTATTTTGTCTTCGACTGTACGGTTTAAGTAGGGAACCTATAAATATTTAAATTAATAGTATAGCTTGAATTAATCAATAGATAGATCAGCTGATTTACTGATCACAATAAATATTATATATAAATTAGGTAGGTAATTTGAATTATTTTTTGTTTCATAAGGCAATATTGTGTAAATTGTAGTGCAAATATTCTTGTTAAATAAAAAATACATGCATTAAATAAATACTAAAAATACTAACACAAATATTTATTTTTGCAACGAACTCCTACTCAGGTACTCTTCAAAAATATCGTGCATACGTGAATTACGTGACGTCCGTACGTAATTTAATGAGAAACAATAAAATTGCGAAACCATTTGCCTTAGAAGTTCAAGTAAACACCGGGGCATATAAGGCGACCCTCCATTCTCAAACAACCGGTTTGCAATCTTATTACACACTCCCTAGAACAAATTGATACATTTATAGGTGTAATAGTACATTGTGCATCAAGGGAGGTAAGTACGGAATTACCAACAAGAGTGTTAGAAGGCTTTTAATGACTCGAGTTAGTATTCAGCTTACCGACCGTGATGTCCGTGATGCATATGCATTAAAAATATAAGTTTTAAGACAAAATATTATTCTATGACGTACCGATATTTCTATTACTCCCTAGGGAATCCCATTTTTCTATTACTCCCGCTACGCAATGCAAGCAATGGCGATGGCGCGCTTAGACAGCAAGTGTGATGAACATATTATTATATATCTACTCTGACAGAAACCTTTCCTTCTCTACAAATCTTTAGATAGTATAAATGTTCTGACTTTTTGAGACTTTACATCTCTTGTTATTATTATTTTAATTAAGTACCTACCTATTTCAATTTCTTTAATATCAATTTTATGTTTTGTTTTTTTTTCATTAATGTTAGTTGTAAGATGTACCTATGATTATTTGGAAAAACGAGTCCCGCCAAGTTTCTTACAGGTTCTTCTCGGGTCTGTGGTGTAGGGTTAGAACCGGAAGTAGTTTTAATTTTATGTGTAACTTAGACAATTCAAAAAAGTTTGTTGCATTTCCAATTTGAATAAATAATCATTTCACTTTGATTTTGACTTTGAGACCCATTAATATCTTTATCTTAATATTGCCGTGTGGTGACGGCAGTAAGAATAGGTACATTTGTCACCACCCCAACTCCTCCTGCGGGTGTCGTAAGGAGTCGACTAAGGGATTGAAGTGTCACTGACCATTCTACAAGATTGATGATGCAGCAGCAGCGTCATCATAGTGGACACATTACTGCGATCGCCAATCAGCTTGCCCAGCGTGGCGATTATGAGCATTTACCTCCTAATGCGTCTATACGCTTGGTTAATAGGAGAGGCCTACGTCCAACAGTGGACTAACATAGGCTGATGATGATGATGATGAATATCTTTACGTTGTTAGGGTCCAGTAATTCTGGTTTACCCAGGCAGCACTTGATACCTAGGTTTAGAAAATGTAGAATCCTAAATCAATGCTAAGGGCTTGCGTGACATAAGCCACGATTACTTGCTACCGATTTTCTTGACATACAGCTTATCGGCGATTACTGATCATGTGTATAAAGAATGTTCATGAAGGTAATGACCTGAATGATAACCGAAATTAGTGAATGGAAATTGAAGATTGGATATCCTTGCAGATAGATAAGCGCATCTATGACATTAGTATTAAAATAGGACAGAAGTTAGAACTATGTTGATGACCTATGACCTATGAACTATGTTGATGTCCTGAAAAAGTTGCTTTTATTAAATGAATAAAATAAAACTTAAAATAAATAAAATTTTAAGGAAGAACAGTGTTTGTACTGCTGTGTTTCGGTTTGGGGGTAAGATAGCCGGTGTAATTACTGGCATAGATAGAGGCAATCCATCTAAGTCCTCAAGGTAGGCTGAGCATAGGCGATTTTTTGGTCACCATGTCCATGGGCCTCAGTTCCTGCTTTCCATCAGGTCGGCTGAGAGCTCTGTTGTCTACCTTCGTCACATAAAAGAGGAAGTATAAAGATACCCAAAGCTGATTGTCTTAGGTTAATGTAACCTAAACAATAAATGCACTTTTATCATATCGTCTTTCCACTATCATGTTTATCACCACGCGGGAGAAACGTGATTGTCACCGGCTGAACATGCGTGCGTGATCGTTTATCGATCGATTTATTTATGTTTAATTATTGGGATTTAAGAGATTAACATCTGCGTTAGATCGATCTAGGACGTGACTAGCACAGGTGGAATTTCTTTTCTATGAGGAAAACTACAGGAAATAATTAGGTTGTCTGAAAGTAGAGATTATGGGGGTACTTTGTGCTGAAAGAGATAGCTCTTTAGCAATAAGACCGCCATCAGCGTCTATATGTAGGTCAATTGATTTGTGGGAAAGTCCTGCAAAAGGGACACCATATTTTAAATTAATAAATAAAATAAAAATAAATGAATGTTATGGGTCGATTTTTCACAAATATGGATCCCCACCCCACGGCTCTGAATTGTGGGTAAGTAGATAAACATTTATACAGTTTTTGTTGTATTGCATTCTGGCCATTATTCCGCTACTCGATATAAAGCGACGCCGATTGCCGTGTGGCGATGGCGACGGCAGTAAGAATACATTTGTCACCAGCTCAACTCCTCCTGCGGGTGTCATAAGACTCTACTAAGGGAGTGAAGTGTTACTGATTATTATCTGATAAAAGATTGATGATGGGCAGCAGCGTCATCATAATAGAATGGACACATCACTGCGATCAGCCAATCCGCTTGCCCAGCGTGACGATTATGGGCATTTACCTACTAATGCGTCTATACACATTGTTAATAGGAGAGGCCTACGTCCAGCAGTGGACTATCATAGGCTGATGATGATATCAAACGTGCCGATTTTTGAAATCCGCAAATTTCGGGGATTTTTCTCTGTCACTCTAAATGACGCCTTCATTTGGAGGAACAGAGACAAATCCCTGAAATTTACAAACTTCGGTGTTCACGGTAGCAGGCCAGAACCGTGTAACTTAACGTCACTTCGGAAATTGGAGAAAACGTTTGTTGTAAAATTGTATCCCCTAGTTACGTAGCTAAAATAATATACAGGGTGTAATCGTTAAGTGTGGCCACACTGGCCAGGCCATAATTCCGTAAATATAACAGATATCAGAAAACTTCCAACTGATGTCGAAAGTGCGTTACCCAACGAGTAAAATTGCATTAATAACTTTTTCTAAATTGATGGAGTAATATTAAAAATACTAAGTTAAAACGCTCCCACACATTTAGTATCACGACTAGCCTTAAAAAATGTCGGGTGTCATAACAGAAAAAAACTGTTAGAGATTCGTTATTTGTACGAATACATTGTAATAAAATAATAATATTACCGTTTATGAAATAATTCTTCTTAAATAAAAAAATATTCGTATTAAACTACTCTTTTAAATAACGTTTACGTACTAAATGTATGGAAGGGTTTGAAGTTAATATTTGAGATATTTCAGATTTTATTTCAAAAAAGTTATTAGTGTAATTTTACTCGTTGGGTAATGTACTTTCGATATAAGTTAGAAGTTTTCTGGTATCTGCTATATTTCTGGAATTATGGCCTGGCAACACTTAACGATTACACCCTGTATACCTACTTTAGTTCGATCTGGGTATTTAAGAAGGACGTAGTATTATTCCCACAGTAAGTATACAATATTATTATCCATGTTTTTATACTTATTTGAGTCGTTGCGGGCAGTTACGCGACGCTACGAAAAAATGTACTTGAGAGACCTTCCTTCGACTTAATAAAATGAAGGTTACTATTTACAGATTTTAAAGAACATAATTATTTTATCAACCTAATTACAAGATTCGAGAAGCAAGTCTATTTTTGACTTATTTTATTGGTGCCAAACGATTCCATTCCTATCAAAAATCGTAATAGTTAGTAAGTTAGTAGTAGTAAGCAGTTTATTGTACAAAATATAGATTAGGTAGGTACCTACGAAAAGTACAACGCAATC
This sequence comes from Thaumatotibia leucotreta, assembly GCA_025490895.1. Lineage (NCBI taxonomy): Eukaryota > Metazoa > Arthropoda > Insecta > Lepidoptera > Tortricidae > Thaumatotibia > Thaumatotibia leucotreta. The sequence goes on along the minus strand of JALPQI010015602.1, from coordinate 18,770 downwards.
TGAAAAAAAATATAGGTCCACGGTAATGTAACCCTATATAATCTACGAGTACTATATTCCGACTAACCTTGGAGTGTGTGGACTATGGAAATTATAATAAAATGATAAATAAACATTCAATGTACAACAGTCAACATATATGTAGGTAATGGAGATATTAAGATAAATATATCGTAGGCAACAAAATAATCAATTTATTACCTTCAGTATTGTTTTAGTAGCTTTTGTCACTTTTGTTGCATCGTTCACAGCTTATCTGCTTTGCACGAAGGTTAATTATACTGGTAGGTACCTAGAGTATGCTTTTTAGAGCATTTATTTTCATTTTGTTTATTTTCATAATTTTGAATTTATGGGGTGGGTTACATCTATTCAGTGATCTCAGAATCACGAGCTCATTCGATCCCAAAAGGAAAAAAAATGTCCCAAAATTTCTGTTAGTTTTCCGGATATACCCCTTTGGTAATGTCATACAAAGTGTATGGAAAATGGTAACAAAATAGAAAACTAATCCATGGGACATTTTTTCCCATTATGATTGAAAGAAGTCGTGATTCTGAGTAGAAATAACCCAAAATTTACTCATACATTCAAGATTATGATTTGTACGATAATTTAGTATTTTTTTGTGTAATTAAAGCTTAAATAAATAAATGCCTATTACACAAACCACTATATATATGAGCGATCACTGTGCTCAAAAAGGAACATTATGAACATAATGCACTTTAAAGTCTGTAACTGGCGACTGCGCCTGTAGGTAGGTACAGTAGTACCTAGTAGATTAAGTCCTGGGTAAAAAAGCTATGGGCAATGAACGGAGCTTAGCCGTGACGGCAGTAAGAATACTGTTGTCACCGCCACATCTCTCCCCATTGTCGACTAAGGTATTGAAGTGTCACTGACTATTTACTTATTGAAGATTGATGATGGGCAGCAGTCGGGGCAAGCAGTTCGCGATCGCAATAGCTTTTTTTATGCTATAGCTGGCAAACGAACAGACGAATCGCCAGATGGAAACTAATTAACGTCGCCCATGGACACCCGCAACACCACAGGCACGCTCTTTTCTTGAAGGTTTGAAGGTCGTATCGGTCCGGAAACACCGCTTGCGACAGTTTGTTCCAAAGTTTAGCTGTGCGAGGCAGGAAGTTACGGGAAAAGCGCACAGTTGAGGACTGCCAACCATCTACATATAGTACATATAGGTAGGTATATATGGTGAGAATGGAAATGGGCGGATTTTTATTTTGTTGTCTTTTTTTTCAATTTCCCAAATTTGGATATTTTCATATTTTTCTACTCAGAATCACGAGCTCTTTCGATCCTAATAGAAATAAAAAAGTGTCCCATAAAAAAATCCATTGAGTTACTATTTTTCATAAACTTTCTTCGACCGTAACTCAGTGGAAGTCAAAAAAATGTATGGAATTCTTGGGACACCTTTTTTCAGTTAATGAGGATCGAAAATCGAAAGATCTCGTGAATCTGAGTAGAAAAAATAAGAAAATATCCAAATTTGGGAAATTTGAATAAACTACTTACAACAAAATAAAAATCCGCTCAAATTGTCGCGTAGAGCGGTGGCGGAAAGAAGCAGCATTTCTTGGAATAGTCGAAATAGTGTGTACACTATGATGACGCCGCTGGCCATCATTAATGTACTATAATGAATAGTCAGTGACACTTCAATTCTAGTCGCTTCTTACGACACCCACGGGAAGAGTTGGGGTGGTGATAAATGTATTCTTACTGCCGTCACCATGCGGCACGGAATAGTTGCTTTGTTCTATCTAGATTAGGTATTCATGTAAACAATAAGATTACAATGTCAATTGATTTTACACAAACAGATGTACCTACGAATGAGTTAAGTAGTAACTATTGCGACTTATTATAGTTGTTTTGACAAGGAAGGAAGGATTATTTTCAAGGCTATTTCATTAGTAAATAATCAAGTAAATTATTTTCAGCAGTCAATATCGCAAACTTCAAAAATACCCCCCGCGAATCGTTATCAGTTATCAGGCAATAAACGATATCTTCGAGATAACCGCTAGATAAGAAGGTTAAAGTTAACAAACATGTTACGTCACAGGTTGTTATGATTTCGCAAAAACAATCACTATCGTTGTATAGATTAATTATTAATTGCCTTGGTTACAAAAACCGAAAGCTCATAATAACGATCGATTCTCCATTGAGTTACTAAAGTAGTTAGTCAATACAAACAATACTTAGATATGTATAAATAAATAATGTGTAACTTCGTATCATAACAAAGTTTTTAATTGAAGATCTCAAAAACGTACCTAGGTACCTACCTACAATTCATTCATTCATCATCAGCCAATTGACGTCCACTGCTGGACATTGGCCTCCCCCCTCGTGTTCCACAAAGATCGGTCGTGAGCTGTCCGCATCCATTGGACACCCGCAACCTTTACCAGGTCGTCGCTCCATCTTGTGGGGGCCTTCCCACGCTGCGCCGTCCAGTGGCGCCGATCTAAACACGCCTCTATCTAACTAGCAATTTTCGTCAAAACTAATCCCAAACTGTTCCAAATGGTAACACAACAGTACAGGTTTCCCGTACGCTTACAATATCAGGACAACATATGTATTACAGTACAGAACACAATACGGCTTTCCTAGGGAAAAGCATTCTGGGAATGTCTTCTAAAATATTTAATAAAATCCCAAGCCATATCAAAGCCCAAAAAAGTGACCAATTTAAAGTGCAACTAAAATTACATTTAATAAATAAATGCTTTTACTCTGTAAACAATTTTTTAGAAGACATATTATAATTATAACGTTCAAATAATATACGAGTCAGTTCATCTTGTCGGAATGAATACGAACTGTTCCGTTTGTCAAATATATCATAATCATACACGGTGCTCGTGAGCATTCCGAAAGATTTTAATGCTGGATTCCTGACCACATTTAGAGTCTTTAATGTTATATAAAACTTCCTAGATTCGGCTTGGTTTCAGAGATAATCAACCTTTTTTCGAAATAAGTTTTTCGACGTAACTCGTCATTTAACTTCTTTATGATTACAATGCCACCACAATGTGTTCTAATATTACCACACCTTTTGCCTGACAATCAAAAAATACGAATAGACTTGACGAAATAACCTGTATCTAAAAAAACAATTGAAATAAATAATTTAAACCTCATACCCCTGGTTATCTAAAGTCCAGGTTTAAATTTGTTTCTTCCCTTAGATGTTCTCAAAATTTCCTCCTAGTTCCTCCTCCTTCGTCTTCTAAAATCTATAATAATTCTTTCTGTTTTCGTGCAGTTCGGTTGTGGAATGCTCTGCCCGTTGATATTCGACGTGCTAAATCTCTCCCCATCTTTAAAACACTTATAAAAAAACATTACATTTCTTTGTCATAAGTTTGTCGTTTTGTTTGTACTACTTGTAGTCGCAACATTCTCTGTCATTATTATATATTTATATATATATATATATATATATATATATATATATATATATATATATATATATATATTATTTGTATGTAGTAATTTATTTATTTTCTTTTATTTATGTAGTTTATGTGTTATATTTTACTTTTGTTCGCACCACCCCACTGTGGTCCCGCGCCCTAAGAAGGGCGGTCATAGGCATTACGCGCAGTTAACAGCTGCATTAATGCATGCCAAAGCATGTAATTATGAAATATTATAGTAAATTACAGTTAAATAAACAAACTATAGTACTATAACGATATTTTATTAGGTTTATAGAACTATAGTTTGTAACAGTAACAGTACTAGAGCACTTAAATTATATCGGTAAGAAAATAAAAATAAAGTAATAATTACAATTATATATTTAAACTAATTACATCTAATTTAAACGAATTACTGTCCAGAATGATTATCTTATTACATTTTAAATAGTTCTACCTGTAATTAAATTAGTGTATACAATTAAAATATAGAATCTACGTGTCGACTAATGAACATCTCTCCTTATGACTTGTAATAATTCATAACTAGTTATAACAAATTTACTGCATACATGATTGCTTATATTCGCTATGCCCGGTACTCCCATCAAACCCCCATTTCTCTATTTAAACAAACTCGTTAGTGAGATCAATATTTTTTACAACATTTTTTCGTGATTCTAGTATTCTGCATGTTGTATGGTCCAAAAATATTGTAATTATATTTCGGCAGATGATTCCGTAACATATGCGTAACTCACTGATGGATAACACAGCTTCTTAGCCTCCAAATTTTGTTGATAGGATGGTAACGCATTCGGAAACTTCATATTAATAATTTTTTTCATCAAATTATACTGATGATTACTCAACTTTGCCTTATTTATAAAAGATAACACTTCATCCACAGAATTGATGTGAGATTGACTGGATTCACTAAGCAAGAGTTTATCGATGATCTACCTTAGCTAGCTCCACTAATCTGCGCCGTTTGGACCTTTTGCTGCAGTCCATGAAATCCTTTCTAAAATTATGGCCACTCGTTGAAGAACAATCACTACCCGGCAGGCACTCTGCTAGGTGCACGGTACTATCTACATTTTCATTCGATAGATTACAGACTTCAATGCTGTTCAGGGCAATCACTGTATTTTTTTAACATACGAGATTTTGATCGCTGGATCTTTTTCCAATTGCTGTCTATTATTAAATAACGAATAATAATATATTCTCTTGCATAAGTGAGAAATCTTCTCATGTAAGTTATCGGTATTGACATTTTCAACATCTGGCAGTAACTGTGATAGTGTTTGAAACACTTGACGAATTCCTTCAATGTCGCAATCGGTCTTCTTAACAGACAATCAAGTCTCAAAAATAAGAATTCTTATAAAAAAACACTTAAAATGTGTACCTAAAATAAATAAATAAACAGTTAAATAAAAATTAGTTTTTTCGTAGCATGTTCTACGCCTTTGAACGCAAGGCGTAGACCTCTTCTATAGCCCACAATCGCAAGTCAACGCAAAATTTCTTAATTTATTCGTAAAATTGAGTTTTTAATAAACATTATCATATATCATTTATTACTGGCATCGGCCGGCATAGTAGTTAAAAGTTTCGATAAAAATCAGAAAACACTAAATAGTATTGCGACTTAACTGCCTTGGCGTAGCACCTCATTAGTAAATATATTATGTATTCATAATTTAAAAAGAACCACAAAACATATAATGCATACCTTCAACTTGAATATTCATTGCAAAGCAAACGTGTACCAATATTTTTTTTTGAAACAACTCGTGTCGCGTATTACGCTAATGAGCTTCTTGATAACACAAGTAACACGGACTTATCCATTGTGTTGAATTCAGATGACCAAAAATAAATGTTCTATAAAACAAGTTGCAATTATTTTTATACCATGACTTAATATGACTAATAGGTAAGTAATTAGGATAATGATAATGATATTATTCAATCATCGTCATTGGACCTCTATAACCTACTACGGGACCACAGTGCACCCGATACCATCACTATTTTTCGCCTTATCGCTATCTAAAGGTTGTCTGGAAGAGATCGCTGTTTAGCGATAAGTCCGCCTGTTGTTACCTACTTCCTTATTTTTTGTTACTATTTTCTTGATTTATTTTTTTTGCGTGTTTGTAGAGTGCAATAAAGTATTTTATTATTATTATTATTCTCTTTATTTAACTTTCATCTCAGTTTAGGGTTTTTATAAAATGAATACAAAATTAAAATACAATACAACATACAAAAACAATACAAAATATAAACACTTTATAAAAAACCTAAACTAGGGTGCCGCCGGCAACGGGGCGGGCCCAAGCTGCCGGTGGTTAGGGCTGCAGGGAGAGGAACCGCCGGACTATGCGCGCCGTGTCCAGGATTACCGCCTTCTGCATCTGACCCTTGATCCAACCACCTAGCGAGAGCCTCTTGAGGTGTTGATCGAGACTCTTCGCTATGAGACCGTTCGCAGAAACAACTATCGGTTATTATTATTATATTTGTATCTCCTTGGGGATCACGGGCTTACAAATCCCGGTTTTTTGATAGGCTTGCGCGGGGATACAGATCCAACACGTAGAGGCCCTTTGGAGAAATTTGCTGTGTTGTACACCTGCTGCAACCCATTCACGGGCACATCAATAGATATCCGTAAACCGGTCCCAGCAGGCGTATAGAGACTATTGAGAAGTAATGGAAAAGACTAATGGGCTATGGTGATGGAGGATGGATGGATCAGAAATGGAACTATAGAAAAGAGGTCCGGACACCTGCCATAACAATGATTTCTCTTTGCTATCGAGGCAGGCGGTGACTCGCCGCCGACTAGATGGGCCCCCGTAAATGCCGTCACAAGAGACAGCCAGGGGCAACACCGGTGTAGGCGGCTCAGGAGTGTAGAGAGGTGTACACCGCTTTCTGCGCAGTGGCTTGACAGCCGCTGCACCAACTCGCGACTTACGCAAATTTACACTTCCACCCCTGGAGCGTATAGCTCTGACGACTCCTCTCTGGACGGCCAGTTAAGGCAAGCCAGAGCTGAGAGTCCTACGGGTCCCCTTGGGGTTCCACTCCGACCGACGAAGACACGCCGGAGGCGGGGACCCTGACCGACTCTCGGGAGCACTCGGGTCCGTGGGGTCGTTACTCCATTATTATTATTAAACAAATTGTTGTTATGATAAAAAGTACTGGAAATGTTAAGAAGTACGTAGGTTGCCCTGAAAGTTTCGGGAATCGGAAAAAATACGCATTTTAATGAAATAAAAGTACTTTTATTGTTTTTCAAAGTATTCTCCTTTGTGTTTACTACACTTTTTCATTCTCTGAAACCAGTTTTTAAAACAGTTATTGAAGTCTGAAGTGGGGGTTGACAAAATGGCCATTTTATAAGCGTCGACTGCTTCTTCCGCGGTCTGAAAACGCTGACCACGCAACCGATTCTTTATTTTCGGGAAAGTAAAAAAATCGTTGGGACTTAGGTCGGGGCTGTACGGAGGATGGTCCAGTAATTCGACGTTTTCGCCCTTCAGATAGTCGTCTGTTTTCTGAGCGGTGTGAGGGCTGGCATTATCATGGTGTAGTATAATACGGCGGTTAGGGTTAGTTTTTCGCAGTTCAGCAAAAACAATCGGTAAACAAACGCCTATATACCAATCGGCATTGACAGTTCTTCGATCTTCAAGAGCGATAGTCGCCACGTGACCCGATTTGGAGACAAACGTGGCTACCATTTTTTTGATCGTGCTGCGAGAACGAACAACTTTTGTCGGTTTCGGTTCGTCTTCGTAAACTCAAACTCGAGATTGGTTTTTCGATTCAGGCTCATATGCGTAAATCCATGATTCGTCACCTGACACAATACTAAAAACGGCATTTGAGCTTCCTCCATTAAATCTTTTTAAAGTTTTGCGGCACCAATTGACACGTACCGTTTTCTGGTCGTCAGATAACAAGTGAGGAATCCACCGGGAAAATAACTTCCGCACGCCCAACTCTTGTTGTAAAATAACTTGTACCTGACTCATTCCAATGCCTAAAGTCTCCTGAATCTCCCGATATGTAACATGCCTATCTTCCTTTATCAGTTGGCGAACAACATCGATGTTTTGATCGGTAACGGCCGTTTTCGGTCGACCCTCACGTACGTCATCCGCAAGAGACACACGGCCACGTTGGAATTCCGAATACCACCTGTAATTATGGTCGTCTTTTGAAGGTGCTTCACAACTAAAAGCAATAGTTAATCGGTCTCCACATTGTTGTTGTGTTAATCCACTTTTAAAGTCATAATAAATCATTGCTCTAAAACTTTCGCGGGACAGCTCCATTTTCACCAGCGACTCAACGACTTTAAAAAACAATTGAAAATCGGACATTGTTTTTTTTTTCTAAGTGGCCAGTGTTTTCGAATAATGAGACTATGCTTGTAAGAAAGAGGTATAACACATGTCAAATATACGTTCCTAAGTATTAAATTCCCGAAATTTTAAGGGCATCCTACGTATTCAAAAAGACTAAAAAAAAGAAAAAAAAAATTTTTTTTTTTGGTGGAATTGACTTTTGGTCTCATAATATTTTATGTTTATTTTGATGCCTAGAATGCACAGTTAAAATCTTTCGCAATGCTCGCGAGCACCGTGTATAGGTACCTATGCATTTATAGTTATTTGTTGTACAAGGGAGGAAAGTGGTTGTTTAATCATCGTGCCAATATTGAGACCCGAGCTAGGGAGAGATTCCATAGTTGAACCACAAGTGAAGCGAGTGGTTTAAAAATGGAATCGCGAGCGTTGCGAGGGTATCAAGGCACGATAATTAAACAAACTTTGCTCCCATGTGTAACACAACATTTTTCCCCACACTAAAGCGAGGAAGCAGCTACGAACGTGTAAAAAAAACAATCAATGCAACAAATCAGTAATTAATTTTTGTATTTAACTACAGTAACATACTGCCTACATAATATCAATATAATAGTTATCAGATCAATTATTAATGTTGTAACTTGTATAAATTGTAATTTTTTTCTTAAATTTTAGACTTTTAAGTTTAACTTAATTTGGTAAATGACTAGATCTATGTGACTAGATTTTTTTTATAATTACAATAAAACCTGCCTTCATTAATTAAATTGTCAAAATTTCTATGATGTTTAAGTATAAAATCTGTATCCGGCAGCTAAAACATCAATCATTTTAAAAAAATGTGTGAGGTAAACTTAAATTGCTTACTTTTTGGTAAGATATTGCATAGGAAACTTTCCTTACAAAACTGTATATTCGAGTATTTTTTTATAAGTTGGCAACATTGACGTACAAGACGTCAGTGTTAGCGGGTTGCGTTCTGAATGTAAAAGTATACCTATCCTATCTGGTTTTTGTCCAATATGATAAGATTTTGCGATAGGTTTTTATGAAATAATAAAAATCTAATTTATTATCTTGAATAAATGAAATAATCTGGTGCAGATAACATTTTCATGGTGTCACTCAAAAAATAATCAGCGAATCATAGCCATACCAGCGTTTCACGTTCCATAGTTTTGAACGTTTCACGGTTCATCTGTCAATTTACTTCCCTCACAAGTGATTAAAATGCAACTTTCCTCACTGAAATTAGTGAGGGAAGTAGGTGTTTCCGAGCTAGTGTGGGGAAAATTAAATTACTTGACTGTCATAAGTAGGTACTAGAATGTTTTAATTATACTTTTTATTAAACTAATATGAATAGTTAGTTTTTTGGCATTAAGTTCGCCTTTTGTACATTAAGGTTTTCTTTTGTGCAATAAAGATTAAATAAATAAATAAATAGTTGAATACCTAGGTTACCTACAGAGAATTAAGTGTATTATTACGAGTAGATATGTACCTATATTCTTTTAATTTGTACAGTCAAGAGCAAAAGTAAGTGATCACCTTGTGCCTTATCACAATGGAATAAGGTCTATAATCGAACAAGAATGATCACTTACTTTTGCTCTTGACTGTACGCCATTAGGCAAAGCACAGAGAACGGTATTTTAAAAATAAGACCATCATTTGTAGGTACCACCTGTGTTACACAAATAAATTTTTACTTTACTTTACTATCGTTATGGCAATAAAGGCGTGTCCAGATATTTATGAACGCTCCGGATGCTACCATAAGTAGGTATATTATTTTCAAATTATATGTCACGCGGGTTATTCACGTTTTTAAGTCGAAAAATACTCAACATGTTTCGCTCCGATTAGCTCTTGAAAAAGCTCCTCATATATGGAGCGAATAAACATGTAAAACATGTCGAGCATTATTCAGCTTAAAAACGTGCACAACCCGCGTGAAATATAATTTTAGAATTAATGAGTCCCACGAGAGTTTTGTATTTATTTAAAATTACGATATATTATCTGATGGCGTGGCCATGTAGTGACGGCAGTAAGAATACATTTGTCGCCACCCCAACTCCTGCGGGTGTCGCAAGAGCCGACAAAGGGGTTAAAGTGTCACTGACCATTATTTGATAAAAGATTGATGATGGGCAGTAGCGTCATCTTAGTGGACACATTACTGCGATCGCCAATCCGCTTGCCCAGCGTGGAGATTATGGGCACTCTATACCTATACCTACGAACAAATAAAACATGGAACTAAATTGCCTTTCTAAAACGGTCCTTAATTTTAGTTGACAAGTGTTACCCCCTCTTCATTGCATCACGGTAATGAATTTCAATATCAACCTATAAAAACTTAAACCACCACTTAAAAAAGTTGTGATTGGTCCATCAAAGTTTTGATTGGCTACATTCAATAAACATTTTGTCAATGTTGCGCCGAAATATGCGCGGTGTAAAGAAAAACGCCATGTCCTGCCCATCTTAGTACAATTGAACAATTGGTTTTGGGGGCATTTTAGAGCTGGCGTTAGAAGTCCATGTTATATTTATGGTCGCAGACCTATACGCATAGTCATTAGGAGAGGACTACGTCCAGCAGTGGACTTACATAGGCTGATGATGACTGTACTGTCAATAAAAATACAATATGGCATTATAATTTTATTGAACATAAACTATAGGTACATAATCTACTCATTTGTATGGCCAGCTAATACCAGTAGGTCTTCGCTGGGACCCGGTCTTCCTTGATGCCTAAGGAGTCCATAACATCCATCTCGAAGGTCGCTAGTTTAGGTTGGAACGTGATCTGTAAGACAACATTGATAATATTTAAATATTGATTCAGCCTCTGTAGTCTGTACCCTGCCTACGAAGCTGGAGGTTCCGGGTTCGAATCCCGGCGAGGGCATTATTTGTGTATTTATTTATCACAAATATTTGTTCCTTGGCCATGGCTGTCTATGTATTTAAGTATCTGTATGTATCTATCTAGTATAATTATATCGTCGCCTGGTACCCACATCACAAGCCTTAATTGAGCTTACCGTGGGACTAGGTCGATTTGTGTAAGATGTCCCAAGATATTTATTTATTTGATTCATAAAAAAACATACAGTCAAATTGAAAACCTCCTTTTTTGAAGTTGGTTGTAAAGCCAGAGATAAGACTTATGGGTTAGTTGCTTTAAAATAAGTAAATTTAACTTTTATGTGCGATAAATGATAAAATTTATGAAATAAAACTATAAGACGGATAAACTCGCGTATATTAATTAAATTTAACTTCATCCCGACGTTTCGAACACTTTACAGGGTTTGAGGTCTGCGGTCGAATAAACGCGAGTTTATCCGTTTTATAATTTAATTTCTTGAGTAATCATCGCGATAACCGAAGAAAATATTAGATAAAATTTATGTTAAAACACAATCCCGATTCAAAGAAGGAATATAATTTACTAATTTTATAATCTCAATAAGCCGTTTTGACATGCTAAAACCATCGTTAAAAGAAAAATAAAAGACAGCAATAAAAAGAAAACATTCAAAAAAGTTTTCTGGTTTTAACGAGACCCGGGGAATTGAGTTGCGTTTAGTGGAATTGACAACATTCATATTTTTTAGTCCTAGTTTTTATTGTCTGTTTTGAAAGAACTCAATATTAAAAGATACACGTATTTTTTTATTTTTCAAAAAAATTGCTATTTTAGTGCGAAAATCTCTTTTTATTACTACTTCGAGCAGAAAGAGCGTAAGTCACGTAAGAAAACGACGAAAAACGGTAACAAGTGTCAAATATCACTGCCAAAGACAAGTGACATTCCAACCACAAGATTTTTTGGTTATAGTGGCAGCTCTGAATTAGCTATGTGACGTCACTTCCCCTTTAAACTATTTTTAAGATTTTTAACAAAAATATTGCGAAAAAAATATAAAAAATATATTTTTGTGATCTACATGCGTATAATTCTCGAAATGGTTTTCGATTTAGGGACATCGAAAATTTTGAAACGTTTGTAATTAAACATAATTATGTAAAACTGACCATGTCTCGGAGGACACCCTGTACAAGACCAAAAGGGACAAACGATGCTTACCGGCATCGTAAGTTAGGAGACATTTATGAATAAGGGGGTAAGTACTTTACCGATGTCATGGAATGTTTCCGTTGAAAATGTCCATTGCGAATTGTCCGTTCCGAATGTCCATTGTAATTTCTAAATTGTAATGGGAGCGTGGGGTAATCAGAGCGGGCGGGTAACGGGAGCGGTGTTAAAGTAGACTTACCCAGCACTCGTATTTGTGCAAGCGACCTTCGGACATCTTCGGGAGTGCTCGGTAACGTTTGTCACCCCCGCACGACCCTTCAGTGGCCCGCGATCAGTTACACGAGACGAATGTGTGTTTTTGGCTCCGCCGTTACAAAATATTGTGAAATTCATCATTAACGGTAAGTGTTAAGTAATCTATAACTTGATTGTAGTTACCCTTTATTTGTTACGTTAGTATATCTAATTTACGTAGCTGCATCGCAAATCACTACTGTTAATCAATTATTTTTTATAAGAATATTTTTATGTAACGGTAGGCATGCGGGTAGTTGGAGCTATTCATGGCTCTCATTACCCCAAGTCGCTTAGCTAGTTTTATACTGAAATATTTGTCGTTATTTTCGCTTCCAGATGCCCCGAAAAAGGGACCACACTACATCAAAAGTCTTGTTGACGGTAGACACTTTAGAAAATGCAATTGAAACCCTTCGGACGGGTGGCAGATCAGTATTCAAAATAGCAAAAACCACAGGGATACCCTACAGTACGCTAAAAAAGCGGTTTAATCTAGCTAAAGCGAATAATGAAAACTTTAAGTGTCCTCTGGAGTTGGGAAGATTCGCGGTTTTCACTCAGGAATAAGAAAATCAACTTGCTGAACATCTTCGCCAAATGTCGAATAAATAAATGTTATGTGTTAACGAACTCTCAATTTCGTAATAGTACATTTCGTTACAAGCGCTAAACTTTTTTTTTCGACGAGGGTGAAAATTGGAGCCCGAGTGAAATGAGGGCGACAATCACCCGAATTAAAAAGAAGTTTTTACACGTGTATCGAACGACTTTTTTCATAACAAGTGCCTTAAAAAGAGAAATTAACGCACGCGAAGCGTGCGCAAAGTTTACTTTTTCGCACTAATTAGGAAAAGTTTGTTACGACTTAGCCGTGGAATTTGGCGTGTCAAAAACGTTCAACGAAGTCAAAAAACTTGCTAGACTGATTAAAATATGCAAAGAAAACACTTAATTAAGATATGTTAAACACAATGGCTCCCATTTGACATATGGAGCGTTTAGTAGCTCTCATTACCCGCAGGGGGGGGGGGGGTAATGGGAGCGAATGCCATTTTTTGTTTTTTTGCTTGTCATCTTTTTCGATGACATTATTTTCGGTATTTTTTTGTTTTTGTTGGTTGCCAGGTAATTAACCCTTACGGCTATAATTACAGATTTTTTTTACTACGCAAATTATGAGTTTTATTGTCGATCATCCTTAGTAGGCTCCCATTCCCCCACGCTCCCCTACATTTTGCCATACGAGGTTAATAGTACATTGTGCATCAAGGGAGGTAAGTACGGAATTACTAACGAGAGTGTTAGAAGGCTTTTAATGACTCGAGTTAGTATTCCGCTTATCGATCGTGATACAATGTTTTTCATCACACTTGCTGACAAAAAAATAAGTTTTAAGACAAAATATTATTTAATGATGTACTGACATTTCTATTACTCCCTAGGGAATTTCACTTTTCTATTACTCCCGCTGCGCATGCAAGCAATGGCGCGCTTAGACAGCAAGTGTGATGAAAAAATTAAAGTCAAACCTTGGTGACATCATCAGCAGTGGTATCCTTCTCAACGTTCTCTATATATAGCTCCTTGCTTTTGAAATCTATGGTTTCTTCGGCTGCCTTTGGTATGGGGATGATTCGACTGCTGGCGGTCGATACTCGGACCTGAAACATTTAGAACAGGGTATGAGGGTGCTAACGTGGTGACGGCAGTAAGAATACAGGATGAAATCAAATGGGTAATACAAAATAATATTATCTGGATCTATTCGTGATTACGATCAACTTTTACTATCGGACTTATATCGAATTTGGCAGAAAAAATGTGTAAATTCTGGTATCGAGTTCATTAATATGTATACAAATTTGTAAGGAATCAGTATGGAGAAATGGATACATATTAATGAATTATAGCAAAACTTGGTTTCATCATTTGTATGGAGATGAAGATTTTGAAGTGATGTTTTCGAAGATGGTCCCATAGTAAAAGTTGGCTGTAGTCATGAGTAGATTCAGAAAATATTATTTTGTATCACCAATTTGATTTCACCCATTATATTTGTCACCACCCCAACTCTTCTCGTGGGTGGCATAAGAGTCGGCTAACGTATCAAAGTGTCATTGACCATTTATACAGGATGGCTCATTCTACCCCCGTAAGCATAAACGCAGTAACTCGTTTTAAAATGTTAATGAATACCAAAACATAATTTGCAGTTGAATAAAGTAAACAATTGATTGACACTTCAAAACTAGTTATAGGTGAAAAACTTAAGAAAGTCACCTGTTGTACGTGTGAGTGACGTATTCGAATAGAGAACACATATTTGAAATTAGTAACACAAACAAAACAAATGCCTATTCGAACACGTCACTCACACATACAACAGGTGACTTTATTAAGTTTTTCACCTATACTGCGTTTATGCTTACGGGGGCAGCATTGAAATCGGTCAGTATGGAAATGTCTGAAACTATCAGACATACGAAATTATATTATGTTCTTAGGAACCATGTCATCGATTTTAAAATTGCATTAATACATTGGAAAAAAAACTGTACCCAGCTGGGGAATCGAACCAGGTTGTTTTGAAAAATAAACTTACACTATTTCTATTCAGATATCCATTGTATAGGTTTTAAGCAGTAAATGTCTCTAAGAAGCATCATGTCTAAAATGAATAAAAAACATTGTTTTCATATACATTAATTTATCATAGTGTTTGAACGGACCACTGTTTTTTTTAATACAATATTCAACACGTTTTTTTTCTAATGTAATGAATGCAGTTTTCTTTTTATCAAAATCAATGACATGTTTCCTAAAAACAAATTTTCGTATGTCTTATAGTTTCAGAATTTCTCATACTGACGGATTTGAATGGGCAGCAGCATCATCATAGTGGACACACTACTAGGATCGCCAGCGGCGTGGCGATTATGGCATTTACCTAATGGGTTCATAAGGAAAGGCGATTGTCCAGCAATGGACTGATATAGGTTGATGCGTGTGATGTGCAGAGATCGGACAAATGTGCGTCATTGTTCGCAATAATGTGGACATGACTCCAAACTTGATTAAATTAATAATTTAACGAATAATTTCTTGTAATTTAATTTTGAAGCTTTAAGGTGACTATTTACGAAGCTTTTCATAGTTAACAGTGGCAAATGGGTAATTAAATGATTAATCATTCAATCAACTTTGGAGTCATGTCCATATTATTGCGAAAAATGACGCACATTTGTCCGATCTCTGGTGATGTGTGAATATACCTTGTCTCCTTCCTCTGTGTATCGCCATTCCACTTCAGTAGGCTTCAAAGTCTCCGGATCGACCAATTTGACATCCGTGGTGACCAACAGAGGGGCCTCGGATCTTATCGTCACCCCGGGGAAGTCCTTGTCTCTGCCGACCTGAGAGAGAACATCAAAACTTACTTCCTGATCAAATGCTCAAAAAAATTGTACATTTGGAACACATCTTCAATTTTGATAAAAATTGGTAGGCTGATATAGTCACTGATGCTGACGACATTTCGCGACATTTCACAGTAATTATAGCAACAATATGTGGATCCAAAAAGGCATAAGACTTATCTGACTAAAAGCCTGTTTCAACATGCCCCAATAAAACATATCTGTCAGATAAATTTTAACTCTCATTTTCTTTTATATGTCTGGGGAATAGTAAAGTAATAATCATATCTGACGATAATATTTATCAGGGTTTGTTAGGCCGTAACTTTGGTCTCAGAGATTAAAAAATAATAAGTGTCTCAGAAGGCTGATATCGGCATCAGGATGTCAATGAAACAGCAACTCATAAAATCATCATTCAAAAGATTGACTTTCCTTTGATTACTAGGACTGCATGCGCACATCCCTATTCGCGGAACCTGTCCAGGCTGAACCTCAGACATTTACCCTCAACTTTAACGCCCGTGCTTGCTAGGATCGCTTTGTTCGAAGTTTAAATTATAGTTTTGTATTAGTGGAGTTCCTCTTTTATTTAAAGGAGCCTTTACCCAGTAGAACCCATACCTTTTTGAAATATAAAAAAAATTGTGTTCGTAATTAGTAATTGTAGGTTAATAAATTAATAAAACAAATAAATATCATGTCATGTGACATTTTCACACTTATCAATTTAGTCTCACATTTAGCTCAGTATAGGTATTTGTATAATAGATAGATACTTAAATGCATAGAAAACAACTTATGGGGAGCTAACATGTATGTGCTTAATGCACAAAGAAATGCCCTCACCGAGTTTTAAATCTGGGATCTTCAGCAAGACAAGGCCACTTGCCTTTATCTTTGCCCACCATAATCTCATCTCAACACAGTTACACTTATTGCTGTAAGAATCACAGATTCATATACATTGTACCTTTTTTGCGTGATAGCGAAGCAGCACTATTCTATCCAATCTCCTCCACAAACCCAGCTGTTTCAGTTTGCTAAATGCCTCCTTTAGTGTTAAAGGTTCCTAAGTGCCTACTCCTGTTTGCATTCTAGAAGAATATGTTTTGTTGTTTCCTCTTCCATGCAGGCTCTGCACATAGGGCTGTCCGTTTTGCCCATGTTGTGTTGTGTCCCATGATCAGTCAAACTATTTTTCGCAGATACATACTGTTCTAAGATGCCTTGCTTGCCTTTATCTTTGCCCATGACTTCAACAAAGTTACACTTATCGCTGTATCAACCTCAGATACATACTGTTCTAAGATGTGTGTTGAGCCCCTCCACAATGACCCAGTTGCGCTCTTGTATGACCTGCACCACGATGCCTTGCTTGCCCTTATCTTTGCCCACCATCACCTCCACACGGTCCCCCCTGGAAATTTAATTTAAACTTTCGTGAGACATAATAACGATGAATTTAATTAAATAGTTAAACTAACTATTTAGTCACTACACGGAACATATTTCTGAGAGCCTAGGTCTCCATTATCAACAGGGATCGGACAAATTTGCGTCATTGTTTGCAATAATATGGACATGGCACCAAATTTGATTGAATGAATAATTAAACAAATAATTTATTGAAATTTGATTGAGGAGTCTATCACAAAGGTTTTCTTTCAATTTCATTTTGATCCTTGCACTGTAGGGAATAGTGGTGAACAACTGAAATCATTTGAAAAATCAATCAAATAAAAAACGCGATTTTATTCATTTTATGTAAGGTATAAAATGTCATTGAAGTGGAGTGTACATTGTAGTAGATTGGGCATTACGAGGATAAGAAATAATTTTAGTTAATCTGATTTAAATGCCATCTTAATAACAATTGTGGTCTATTTAGAATACCTAAAAATTTGTGCTTCTATTTACTTGACTGATTATTTTGATGTATGAAGTGAAGATTTATATGAAGTATCTACTATGTGATAGACTCTTTTATTTATAGTTTTCTGCATTTTTCGACATAAAAAAGTTTCAAGACCCGCTTGAAATATAATTTTAGTATGAATGAATGATTAGATGTAGTTCTAGAAAACATTCAAATCCACATGTATTTGTGATTTCAAAGAATGACTTTGTTCTTGGGTATAAGGTTTCAAAAATAATAGAAGATTCAAATGGGTTGAATCAAATATATATAATGCTTGGGGTTACCCATCTCTTTAAGATTGTATTGATTTAAAAGCAACGTGTAGCAGCGAAAAGGCCTCAAGTTGCAGTCAAACACAAGATATGCTAGCCCTCAGCGTATTACCTGAAGAAACTCCATTCCCCAACAGGTTCCAAAAACACTTTCTTTCTGTGAGTGTTCCGTTCATTTTGCATACGGAACTGGCCCGTCCATGGCCGGTTCGTGGTGAAACGGAACTTTTTACGAGCTACCTGCGCCTTCGGATACTGTGGGTAGCCTGTGGGATTCTTCCAATACACCTGGAAATAAACATAATTATTTTTTAGAGGTTATGTTGTAAGAAGTATGAAATGTACGACTTCTATTAATAAATACCTGCTCATAACTTCTTTTCACGTAGGATTCTGGAAAATTTGAGTATTTAATAGTAAGGTCGCCGACTTTTTTCGCAAGGAAACTTATTATTCGCATTTTTGGTATATCTCCAATTTAACCCCTACAGAAAAACAAATAATTTTACACCAAATTTTTGACAGTGACATTTGACAGTTATGACACTTATGACGGTAGCAGACGGAGGGGGTTGGAGGGGGGTGAGGGCTTTGCCCTCTCGTGGAACCGATAAAAAACTTAGCAATAAAAACCATAATATTCTAATGTAATCAATCACTCACTTCATCAAAGTCATTAATAAAAAATGCATATCGTTCATTGAGTTTCACTCCACTGCGTGATTTTTGGTTTTAAAAAAGTTGTACAAATAATAGACAAAAAATTAATATGTCACTGTCAAAGTATCAAAAATTTTAAACATTTTAGAACTGACTAATGCCCACGACATTTAACTAAATAACTTTCAAATTAAAGAGTAGCAGAATACGGAAAATTATTTGCAAAAATTTAGTTTTTTTATTCGCCGAAAACATAGTGCGCCATAGACAATTG
>JALPQI010015601.1:0-19353 GCA_025490895.1 Thaumatotibia leucotreta | reverse complement strand
GCATTTACAAATGAGTACACAACAACAGCTTGCCACAAAACTTGCTTGTAATTTGACCATGCTCTAATTTGTATGGCCCACTACTGCCTAATATAGGTGGATCTGTATGACCGTAGTAAATGTGCGCAACCGGAGCTCACATGTTAAATTAGTCATTTTTCATGCGTGACTTTGTAAGCCATTGGCTATATTTAAGTACCAGGAGTAACTCTACTCTACGATACGTTTCGACATTGAGTTTTAAATGGTCTCTGTAAGTTAATTTACATTTGGATAAGATTTGTAATCATATTTCTTCGCGATAGTTAGGTGAAAAAGTTGTATTACACTTGGCGGCAAAGTTTGTTCAACTCTCGTGCCTTGAGACCTTCGAAATGCTGAAGATTCCAGTTTTTGAACCACTCGCTACGCTCGTGGCTCAATTTTGGGTTCTTTCGCTACCTCAAGTCTCAATATTGGCATGAAAGTTAAACAACAACTTTGCCCCCTTGTATAATAAATAATTATATAGTAAATTACGAAAACAGTATGGTTAGACTTGCGACTAACCTATGGTAGCGGAACACTTGTCGGCACCGTGTTTAACTGTAAAAGGAATACGAGTATTATTATTCGGAAAATAAAAATCCATATTTTAACCGCAATTCCCTTTTAGAAATAGGTAAGAATTTTTCTACTAAAGCATTTTTGGAAGGATTTCTACTTAAATAGCTACATGGACAGAATTTAATAGGTACGTTGATGTTAATTTAAATATTACATTTTCTTTACGTATTTATATGTTCAGCGAAAATTATTGACGAAATGATACCTATTCATCCTTTAATGTCAATTGTGTCTAAATAATACTTGACTCTGAATTTTAAGGACATAAAACTCATTTGAACTAACTGAAAGACCAACTCACTCGATAAATTTCCCTAAGGGCTATTTTGCTTCTCATTTCGACCCGTCTGTCTGGTGACACTTTGCCACATTCAGATCGCTAAGGTTACGTCCGCACACACCTGCTTAAAACTTTATATATGGGCGGTAGACTTAAAAAAGTAACACTACTTTTAGATAATTTATTCAAATCGTTGAAAAATACTTACATTTTGTTTATCCTCGTGCCTACATTAGGTACGTCAAAACTTGCCAAATCAAATTGGAAATCGGAAATATTGCAACTTGGCAACATAACCGTTTTAAGTCATACTAATAATGTAATAATAATGTAAATGAACATCATGAACATATTAAGCACTTACAAAGGTTACTACAATAGACACATGTATACTTGTAACGACTGTATTAACCGTAACATTGAAGTACAACGAATAAAATATAAAGCTTAAATTTTAAGTCCCCAATGAGAGAGTTCGACCAATAAGGTACAAAGAAAATTATTGTTACTGATTACCAGAGAAGAAAAAAAAACTTTGTTTAAAAGTATCGTACAACGATCATTTTAATTTTCTTTCTTACCAGTCTCAAAAGGTCGGTCACGTACGTGAATCTGGATACCAACTGCTGCAGCAACGCATAAAATATACTTAATTTGCCTTAGTCGAATAGTAAATAATTATCTTCACATGTATAATAAGACTAACAAAACTTAGAGTTCATTATTTTTAACAAACAACTGGATAAATCTGTCTACAATATCAGATACTAGTGAAGTGATTTCAATGTACTCCAAAGTTTTGCTTTGTTGCAATGCTTATTTTATTCTCGTACCGAGAAGTTATGCTTTCTTAAAAGCTTTCCTGAAGTATCAGGTTGCATACAGTAAAGGTAGTAAAAATAGATATTGAATTGGAAAATTATAGGGATTGGGAATAGAAGTTTACTGATGCCTTTGCGATCACGGAAAAAGTAAATATAAAATGGAATGGATGATAAACATGAAAAGGAATGATATTTTGTGTCATACTTTCTGGCAGTGACATAGTGTGGTACAGAATTCAAACTGACATCAAAAAAATTTACGAGAAATGTACAAAGTTGTGCGCTAATTTAAAAAAAATACTACAGGTAATGACGAGAAAACGGTGATAATCCGTCCCCGCTAGGAAGCATTCTTCCTGGCGGGCGCTATTTATTTCATTATGTAGCGGTCGAGTTTTCAATTGTCATGTTAATCAGAAAATATGTACGAAAAGTGTACATTCAGATACTAAAGTGTTTTTAAAGTGGATTTACACCAAAATGTTAATTTGTAATGTCAATTTTATGAGCCTTCTTACCGTTTCTGGCAAAGACATTCGTTCTACCCGTCATAGTACAAGAATTTCGTAATTTGCGGCTCGTTTGGTCTTATTACCAATCGACTGATGGCACCCTTCGTAAAAAAACGTTTATTAATCACATGAATTACAAAAACTGTGAAATCCGCTCTGGTGTTGTTAATAACTCATTAACAAAACCTATTGGATGAGTGTTTGATTTTGTATAAAAAAATACACTTATTTCATGTCGATACGCACAATGTTCTGATTTATGTGACTGATGTGAAAAATAAGTTCAAGGCAATGCGACATCGTTACTGCGATACATTCGTTACGTAACCTACATTCATCAAGCGCTGAACGAATTTCACATCGTAAAAAAACAATACGAAAATATACCATCAATCCTTCGTCGTCCCAGAAAGAAATACACACAAAAATACCTGCGATTCGATTAGGAAGCTCGCAAAACGTGACATAAAAAGCTGGGTTTCTTTTAGCGCTGTAAAAGTTTCCGTCGTTACTCTTTTAGTACAGAAAGTTGGCGGATTTTTCCGACGAAAATAATGATACTTCAGCAGGCTTAATTACGCGTTGGGCCTTAGAGACCCTAATTTCTTGTTACATGTACAAATAACGACATGGTCGCAATAAAACGCACACACGATGAGATTTGCGTGGGCAGGGTCAGAAATATCTAAAGAAGAGGAGTTGTTGCGTCAATAACCGTAGACATTTTTAAGTACGATATCGGATGCCTTACTTAAAATGTATACATAATATTAAATTTAGTTCCACAAGAAAGAAAAAGCTTTTCATTTTATTTATTTTTTAACATGTTTCGATTCCTTTGCAGCACTTAGATGTTCTTACTCAGATCTTTACCGATTATTCACATGCGGTATAACCATTCATAATCTAAATAATTATCCGCACGTCTCGGCCAAATACAGTGCATCTTTGTACAAATGTATGGCTGCCATTACTTCGTGTCACATTGTAAACTTGACCCTGTGTTTTATCGACACGTGTGCTGTTAACTTGACCCGTAGATATGAGATCGATTACTCGCTTCTTTCAATGTAATGTACAGGAAAAAATTGATGATCGTTGTTACGTACATAACGAGACGAATTCAGGTTAAACGAGAATTCCAAAAACGATTTATATGTTGGTGTATAACTCGTGTACTTTTTTTTTACGGCAGATTAAAATAGTAGGTATCCATTTCAATGAAATGCCTATTAAAAAGCATTTGCCGAGTTTAACCTCGTGAGGCCCTGAGTCATATATATATTACATAACATTTTGACTTTATAGATATAGTGTCAAAGTTAAAATTCGGTTGAAGTAAGTGACGTCACCAGGCCTCAGGAGGTTAAAACACAAAGCTATAAATGTTACAATATTGTATGAAAATTCTTAAGAGCATTGCTTAGTGATGTTAATATACAGATTACAGTTGACGTCAAAAATATCATTACGATTGAGTCATTGCAACTAATTTGTTACACGACCTTATTGCCTTAACATTAAGGTCGATAAATGTAACTTTGGAAGCGAACTCGTAATGATATCTTTCACATCGACTCTATTATAATTGTCCAATGTTATCATATATTATTTCAATATCACTATCAGTCCTTTAATTGTCTGAATAAGGTACAGGCGTATAAAAATAAAATAAAATATTGCCTTCGTTAAGTCAGGGTCCTAAACAGGCACTAAACTAGGCTAGAACCCGATACAGAATGGCCCCCGGCACTTGTAGTGTGTCATGATTATCTTAACGGTTCATTACGCTTAATACTCGCATAAAGTGTTTCCGTACAGTAATGGCGGTGAAAAACGTCCAGCCAACGAGGAGATAGGCGACAAGAAGCGGTTTCATTAGTTCTGTTTCTCGTTACATTATAGTAGGATCAATATTGACGATGACGGGCAGCAGGGCTATCAGAATGGGCAGTACGAGGATCGCCAACCCGGCTGCCCAGCGTGGTGATTAAGGAATTACCTCCTAATATGTCTATTCGTAGCATAACACAAAATAGATAATAAATAGGCATTTACTTGTGTGACTGCCTGGGTACTTTTTTCGTGGGCGATTAAGGAAAGTCGAGAATCCTAAAGACTTTCATATCGATTGTTAATATGGTATGACTCCAATACTTGAATGTGCCTACGTTCAACCAATTGGAGCCCTAGGCTATACTAGAACCATGTCAACCACACAGTACATACCTACGAGATTCACCTGGACATACTTAGTAAAGTTCCCGAGTGGTCTAAGTTTATGTCGGACCGACCAAGCTTGATCAGACATTTGTAAAAACCTGGCTTATCCGATGTAGCTGATGGTGACTAGGATGTATTGAGCTCTGTTTTTTTTTTGTTTTGAGTGGACGACACTGTCATTAGCCGCATGATGACTGCCAGAGGGAATACATTTGTTACCACCCCCAATTTTTTCCGTGGTCGTGGGTCACACGCTTGCCTTGCGATTGTGGACATTACATCCTTATGCGTTCATACGCAATACGCGTAGATAATAGGAGAAGCCTATCTCCAACTAACTGGCAGTGGACTGAACTGATAAAACTGTCATTTCCAGCCATTCTCATATACCCCAACGCATGTTGCATTAGACTTAATTGCCTTACTAAACGCCATTTAATTATTACGATAAGCTCCCGTTAATTAACTCACGCTATAATTCACTAAAGGGTCCGGTGTTTATCATCACATTTTTAGATAAAGCTGCGGTTTTATCTCCAACTCAAGGGTTAAAAACATGGAAATGAGAATGTTCTGCGAATTTCTGTGTTAATTATAATGAATTATCTCCGCACTGGTGGATTCCGGGAGATTTAAACGAGAAAATCGACTAGCGCCGGTGTTTAGTACCTACTCGCTTCCTCAATTATGCTAGTTGAGATTTATAAAAAAAATATATAACAAAATATTTAGGGCCAATTTTTATTTGGCTGTCGTGTTCACTTCAAATGTATTTTTTATTTTTTCAACGCAGAATTACAAGTTATTTGAATCCCTATAGGAGGAAAAGTGTCTCTGGATTTTTATTCAATCATGTTACGTTTTGTTTTGTATGATTGTAACTCAGGATCTCCCTTCTAAAAAAGTAGAAAAAATGCTAATAGAAAAAAGTAAAATTGACAACATAAAAATATCGTCCTTTTGTGTATCAGATCCGATACCTATGTACAATAAACAAATGGATGTAACGTCACATCAGATCGCAATCGATTGATATCAAACTAAACAATTGTTAGGCAGATAGATTGACAGACAGGAATACTAAATACTTTAGGCTTCGGTGAATTTTACATTATATATATATTTATTACGTTTCACCACGAAAAAAATAATTATCCACTGTTGTGATTCTGGATAAAACTGCTTGTACTCAAATAGCCTCGTATAATATTACTATGGCTCTAGCGAAAAAAAATAAAATAAACAGCAGTATTTTGGTAAACGGTGGGTGTGTAAAAATCACATAAAAACTAGGTACCCAATAAGTTATCCATAGATGTCACAAAATGCATTAAAATACTTATTTCTTATCTAGATATTTCATTTTAGTGTTATTTATTATTATTGCTTACTCTCTCTCTTTCATGAATAAATGAATCTATTTCCTCGTTTTTCATAAATACTTATTAAACTTTTGACCAAAGTAGTCTCACATTTGTTAGAAAATCAATATCCAGCATACCTTGCTGGAGTCCGATAAGTAGGTAAATAAGACTGAGATCTGATTTAATTATAAAATCATATATTCAAACAAGAACCTTAAACAATCTAAGAAATAACATAAACACTTCATACTAAACTAAATATAAAACTAATACTTAATTAAATATCAAAAAGATTTCCCCCTTCGGCATAGTGCCCAAAACGCTGGCAGCATTCCCTCGCTGAATCGCTATGCTGATTCGTTGAGCGAGGAAGCTGCCAGCCCTTTTATCCCCGGTACACTCTACGAGCCTTTTTGCTAAATCATTATATAGTTTTCTAGCGTTGGAACCCCACGAGCCTAGAGTCTCGACACCGAATGGTACAAAAATGTATTCGGTGCCGAGACCACTGTATTTCAATATTTTTCGGCTTTCCGCCTCCTCCGCAGCTGCACCTGCACGACTACTGGTCCCATGGAGGTGGGAAGGGGCCAATGTGTCTACACATGTGGCGTCCCACACTAACACCCTTCCCTGCCTCCATGGAATCAAAGACATACCGTCCGGTCTCTTGCCATCGTCTCTGCTAATGCCGGTTGGTTCCAGCAGAGCTGGCACGTTGACAGCAGCAAGAGACCGGCGGATGACATCGTTCAGGGCAGCGTGCCTGGAAAACCGACCAGCACTTTTAAGGCAGTGCAGCCCGTGGTGTTCCAACGCTGAAACTTCAGAGCCACATGGACATCTATGTGCTGAGCAGACATTAAGCCCTAATCGTAGGCATACAGCTATACGGAGGGTTTCAGGTTCCAAAAAGGTGCCTGTATTAGGTGATGGGTAAGCTTTGAGCCAATCACCTGATTCCCTGACTCCTGCTGCTAGTAATCTTGCACGAGATGTCCCTGTACTATTAAGCAACAAAGAGTCATAAGATGACTTACAAAGAGCATCATCCCAACTCCTTTGGCTAAAAGAACGAATTGGAAGATCCTTACCTGGGCACGCTAACACCCACGCGTTTTTGGCCTCCTCCAAACCTGTAATCTTATAGTTTGTAGGGCAAGCCCTTAGAATTTTGCCTATAAGATTAACAGAGCTGTGGATAGAAGACAAAAACGCAGTTAAAGATACATCCGAAATCTTTCTGATGCCTAAACCTCCGTGCCGAATTGGTAAAGCGGCCTGGGAATGGTCCCAGGCCGCTTTACCAATTCGGCACGGAGGTTTAGCTCATGGGAGCTATCGTTGAACTGTACATTCAGAATTTTTTCGAGGTTACATTTTACTAAGTCATCCAAAGGTAGCAAAAGGCTGTCTTTAAATTTCCATAAGGGGCAGCAACGCATAACGTAAGTAAGTTTGGGGACAAATAAACAAAATTTTATCAGAGTTAATGCATAATGTGGACTAATATCGAAAAGGCGGTTTGCGCAGTTTTGGAATTTGGTAATTGAATTTTGAACGTAATTAGGGAATGATTCTTCTAGAATAGGAGATCCTAGAAGATAAAGCGACTTTTCGTCTACTATTTTTATATCAGGTATCAAATTTTGAAACTTTTGTATAGCATCTGAAGTGGGTGTTACGGAATTATGAAGAAATAGTTCACATTTTCCGAAGTTTAGGTCAAGGCCAATATTTTTAAATTTTGAAATAATAGTCTCAAGGTCTAATAACACGGTGTCTATGTCCCCCCCCAAGGTACCATCGTCTAAGTACCAGACATTATATTTACTTTTTAAATTTTGAATTATTGAATTAATTGCCAAACTGAAAATCGCCGGTCCGAGTGGGTCTCCCTGCTGACAACCTACTTCTGAAGATAAAAGATGTTGTCGATAAAGTAAATTTGTTGGGTCAGCATATGAAGCAAGGAGATAATTATAAATTTCCGGAATTTGTTGTTTGACTTCTGTCAGAAGAGATTCCCTACTAATAGAGTTAAACGCATTTTTAACATCGATTTTTACTATAGTCTCGGGCGACGAATTGGTTATAAATGTACGTAGAGAATGTACAGCAGCCTCGCACCCACCTTTAGTACCGAAGCTGAGTTGAACGGGTTCGAAGATGGGTTGTAATTTGGAAATAATATGCCTAACTGCAATTTTGGACGCAAGCCGACGAAACGTGGAGCCAACGGCTATGGGTCTTACGCCTCCATCTTTTTTAGATAGAGCGATAAGATTTGCACCGAATAATATGGGAACAATGTCGGGGTTGATATTTCCTGAGTACATATTATTCATTAATTTAGTGATTGAGTCAAGAAGATGATTTCCAGCATCACCTGCGGATAGGGACACTAAATCTTTTAGGTGTTGGGGTGTAATTTCATCGAATCCACCTGCAGAACCGGTTTTAAATGAAAGAATCGCCTCGAGAGTATCCCTATTGTTAACTTGCAAACATACCTGGCTAGCCGTTGGTGGGTCGAGAAAATGTGGGGTGGAAGGAGCTGAGGGATGCTTACTCTGCAAAGACATCAAGGTGTCCGAGTTATCGGGTGACAGTTCATCGCTCGTGAAAAGGAGTCTCGCTGCTCCTTTTAAGTCCCCGTCGCTGATTTTAGTTTCAACGTTCTTAGTAATGCTGTAATTGTTGTACTTTGTCCGTTTGTTCACTGTGGGAGGGACACGATTGAGATCAAAACAATTGTTTTTAATTTTTGTTGTTAGAGACGTAGACTTGGGGCTATCTTCATTTACGTGTAAAGTACGGTATGAAAATAGGAAGAGATTGTGCCAATCCGCAATATTATTGTTCTCTGTGCATTTGTTGATGAGATTGGATAGATGGTTTGCCACAGTAATTCTCGCACCCCGGGGAATACGTTTGACTAGCGGCGTGTTGTTCTTAAACGCGCTAATTTGGAGGTGGAAAGGTGTATTTAAGTTACTAGTGGTAGACAAAACCGGAGATAGAGTGAAATTGATATGAGAGGGAGTCGTAGGTTGACTGCAACAATTTCTGTGTACCTTTGTAATGTGTATGTGAAGCCCTCTTACATTTTTAAATGATTTATTGCACTGATTACATACCTGGGCGGTCGATGAACTATCACCAGGTTGAGATAACGTTGCCATCGTTAATTATAAAATAGATATTAAATAACTTACAATTAAACACAAAATATAAAACACAACGAAAATAGAAAAACGTCAAAGTCAAAGAAGTTGTCACGCTGGCAGGACAGAAGGCCGGTGGTGCAGCACCGCCACGGCAGTAAAGCCTCCGCGGTCGGCCGAGCCGAAGAGTGTCTTCGCTTCTTTCGATTAGGTACTAGGTACATACGACCTTTCCTTTTTCATAAAGGCCTTCGAGGCAAGAAAAGCAGATAAATATGAAGTAGACTAAGCGATTCGTTTACAGCTTCTTAGGTGACATGACGTGTCAAAATGGATCATTCACATCATTCAAGAGAATATTAACTTTGATTAAAAAAAAAACTCAACGAATAAAGCATTTAGCTCGTTATTAATGTATGACAGTACTTTTGAAATAGACACGTAACAAAATTAGGTCGAGATAATAAAATAAGAGTAAAATACGGATCGCAGAAAGATTTTGACGTGTTGATTTGGTTTTTATAATGTCAATATAAATCAGGTAATCTTCAGGTATCATCAGGTAAATCTTCGTGGTGTAATTTTGGATTAGTGGCAACACGGGAGAATGCTCGATGATAAATTCACAGCGCTCAAAATTTAAATTTCGTAGGTACTTTAATAAACTTCAAATACACAAACAAGCATTGTGCTATGTATCTCTATTGCGCTCGCTTAAATAAATCGTTTATTCCTGACTTCGATGTCGTATTTTCGTATTCCGAGCTTTAACGTGAACCTGTTTTGCAAAGAAAACCGTTTCAGAAAAGTTTCTTATTCAACACGTTTGCGGACAAAGTAAACAGTACGCGTTCGATGTAATAAAAATAATAATAAACAAAGTGTGTATTTCATAAGGGCGTATAATTTACCTAGTCATAGTATCTGATCACAGAAATCGTATGCAATAAAATGTTTGTTAAATAGTGTTATTCATTAGGAGTAACGGTTTTATTTTCTGTTGAGTACCTAGTTTATACCTCACACTCAAAAGTAAGCTTCGATATTATCGTCGGTTGCAATATTAATTAAAGTAACCACCAAAATGACGAAATTGAGGTAAGTATACCGTTCGACTGCAAATTTCCTGCTCTATCAAACGGTGCATATAAAAAATTGATATCCAGAAAAATATTTCGAATACGCTTACAAAAACTTTCCCGTTTCCTGAACTACAACTGCTGTGGTCGCAGTTAGTAACCGTGTGTCAAATAGATCTTTCAAAAATAAAACAAACAAGATATACATCATTTCAATAGCATAATTAACTAAAAAGATACAACATACTTTATAAATGTCAAATTCGTTTTTGGGGTCTCCTGAAAAATCAGCATTTGGTGGTTACTCATATTAAAACTGACGATATAACTACCTTTTGCCCAGCACACGTGTAGAGTCCAAACAAAGTAATTGATTCTGAGAAAACACGAACTGTATTAAATTTCATTTAGCTCGGTTCATTATCCATTAGGCTCATTAATTTCGTTCGACAAAGGATCGCCACTTCAATTGTAACCATAACGACAAATTGGAACGTGACGTTTTATAACCAAAATTCTGAGAAATTAACGGAAATGATTCACAACCAACAAATTATGGTAAACGATCGAATAATTAATTAGAAGTAATCGTATTTCGGAAGCTAATGGTTGGACGTCTACTTTTCACAGTATAGTCGCCATCATAAATATGTATACAATACCAGATACTCATTGATATCGGGATATGTACGTTAACCCCTTGGCAATAGAATCGTTTTGCGATGTTTCTGACCACCTTTTGTCCACCCGGTGGCGGTAGCTTAGTTGGTAGTCACCCTGCCTAAGAAGTAATTGAGCTGATCGTGGGACTAAGTCGATTGGTCTAGGATGTCCCAAGATATTTATTTAGAAATTTACCTTGTATTGTATACTCGTACTTCCATGTACATGATGACGACTGTACAGACCTTTTCCCCTTTTCATTAAACCGTTGTGAGGTGCTGAATTTTGGCGTTGAGTCGTCGGAATAAATCAATTTGCTTTTTGAGTCAGTGATGGAAGTTCGACAAATCATTTGAACTGTTTTCTGTAGATCTACGCACTGTGCCGGTGGAAAATCCGTAAGAAAAAAAAAAGTATAAATTTATTTTTTTGGCCACTGCTCTTTACGTATATTAGCTCTTTGTCACTACATAGTATAAAACAAAGTGGCTATTAGTCCGTCCCTATATATGTGTGCTGAATTTTTGCTATTATCATTTTATCATTTAAAAAATACAGTTGAATCAACCTACCTCAAAAACTATAAGAGATAATTTAATCAAACCACAAATCGTTGATAGAGTTCATTAATGTGCATCACACAATCTTTTCATACCGCGTAGTTTAAAAAATAAAGGTTGGGGGACATTTTTCAGACTTTGAGAGCTGATATCTCGAAAACGGTTCGCTTAAATAAAAATGTGATATATAAACCTTTACATAATTTTCAAATACCTTTCTTTTGATAGTTGCCACGCTTATATAATATACATCATCATCATCATCATCATATCAGCCGAAAGACGTCCACTGCTGAACATAGGCCTCTCCCAAAGATTGCCACAATATAATATACATCTGAAAAAAAAATTCTGTCCCTCAGTTACATGTATGGAGGGCCCCAACCGCAATTTTTTTTCACAATAGTATCATAATCCTGTAGCGGTTCATACAACACATATCCTTACCTTTCATTACTGTAGCATTTATAGTTTCAGAGTAAATTGGCTGTGACAGACGGACAGACGGACATGACGAATCTATAAGGGTTCCGTTTTTGCCATATTGGCTAACCCTAATAAAAAGCAACTGTATATTAATACATTTACACCACATGATTCTACCTAAGCACTTAATTGTACAAAGAAATTTATAAAATTGTGAAGTTTGTAATAAAATATGTTGTCGAAAGCTTCACTGAAACTTTAATTACAGCACAGTGCGTAGCTTGTAAAATCGTGGTTAGGTGTTTTAATTAACACTTTCGTTTGTGTTCCAGTAGTCGATTTCTCGGTCCAACGGCCAACACTGCGGCCCGGGGCGCTCCGCTCAACATTAATTGACATTAAGAAATACCTATTGAGGGTTCGGAGTTTCATTGGATGTTCTAATTAATAGATGAAAGATTTTCAGTAGGTAAGTAAGGTTTGTGAGCTTTAAGCTTTCTTCTAAACGGGGACGATATCGATTTTTTTACAATTTCTTTAAGAACTAATTCTTCGTAGGTATCGAACTCATAAACAAAATACAATATGATGATATGCAATAGGTGTAGCAATGAACAAGTTGCAGAACATTCTCAAAATTGCAGCAATATACTCAGAAATGTGCCGTGTGGTGACGGCAGTAAGAATACATTTGTCACCACTCCAACTCCTCCTGCGGGTGTCGTAAGAGTCGACTAAGGGATTTAAGTGTCACTGACCATTCTACATGATTGATGATGGGCAGCAGCGTCATCATAGTGGACACATTACTGCGATCGCCAATCCGCTTGCCAAGCGTGGCGATTATGGGCATTTACCTCCTAATGCGTCTAAACGCATAGTTAATAATAGGAGAGGCCTACGTTCAGCAGTGGACTAACATAGGTTGATGATGATGATGATGACTCAGAAATGTCCGAGAATTTTCATGAGAATTTAGGAGTAAGTTCTGATTGAGAATGTTTCCATGAGTATTATGAAGCATATTGTATTTCACAATTAAGTAAACGAGGCATAAAATATACCTTAAAAGGCATGACATGTACCTATATTCAACGGTTTTATTGATTAGACTGCTTGTAAAAGTTTAAATTGTCGAAAACATTATTTATAGAAGTTTCGCAACTTATGAAACTTCTCCTCGGTACATTACTAAATAGGTGGATAGATAAACAGACCGACGTACTTACAAAATAATGTTAGTTTCGGTGAATTTTACTTGAGCAGGTATTCCATTTAGCCACGCAAAAAAGAATTGTCCACGGATGTGATTTTACCGAAATAAAAATACCTGTACTCAAATAGCCACGTGTAATATGAAATGACTCATTTATTTTTTCATTCAGAGTGACGCCGAATGAACCAAAAGGTATTTCGAATTGAAAAGAGAAATAAACAATTTTATTGCAAAATAAGAATATCGAGTAATAGCTATTTCAGTTTCATAAAAATATTCGATATCATTTTTACAGTAAAATGCATAAAGTTTTATGATATATCTGGAATCGTTCGCCTCGATGCTTAATTTGATACGCGTACTTAGGTATAGGTACAATAGACACAACAATGGACAATTGATACGTTCAACATTACTAAAGAAAAACTCTAAATATAAGGTTAGTGACACTTAGGATTCGATCGAGCTTCACATCTAGGTGTTCAAACATTCGTCATAGTATAGAATTTGTTATTATAATTTTTTTGGGAACTAACATTCGATTAGAATTTATTTTTAGGTTTCTTAGGTTGACTGGAAGAGGCCTTTTGTTTTGTGAAATAAAATTTCAGTAAATAATTATGATTGACCGAGACCACACCCATCGCGAGGACTATAGTTGGGTAGATACTACAGTACTAGTGTATGTTTATATATTTTTTAATATTTGGGACAAAATTATTTTCGTTGTCTTGTTTGATACCACTCTGTCACGCTTTTAGTTGCTGTTTCGACTCAGTATATAAAAAAATCCTGTGCACTTGTATTTTTTTTTCAAACGAGATTTTAATCCATACATCAAAAACAAAACATCATCTCATACAAAAATCACAACTGTGTCACGTTTTTAGGGACACAAAATAAGACAACGAAAAGAATTACCCATTTACATATACCCTTTTACATTGAATGCTCTAATCTCCAATACAAGGCTTTTGTCACGCGGTTCCAAACTGTCGGGATGTTGGCTAAACTATAAAAGCTGTCACGCCCCTTGTCGGACAGTTTGTAACAGTGCAACGTCATAAATCACTCGAAGGGTTTCACAACAGATCTTGGTGTTATGATGTAGATTTTATAAAAGTACATTTTTAATATTTCCATTTTTGAATGAATATCATTAGACTTCATCATCATCAGCCTATGATAGTCCACTGCTGGACGTAGGCCTTTCCTATTAACTATGCGTATAGACGCATTATATAGAAGGTAAATGCCCATAATCGCCACCCTGGGCAAGCGGATTGGCGATCGCAGTAATGTGTCCACTATGATAACGCTGCTGCCCATCATCAATCTTTTAATCAAATAATGGTTACTGACACTTCAATCCCTTAGTCGACTAATTAGTAGATTAATTAAACTTTGGTTTTATTAAAATACACGATACACCCAATTATTCCAAAACGTCTTCTAATTTAACAAGCCCCTAAGTATTGTTTGTCCCTTTCGCTCCTATAGGCATGTATCAATATCGAAAGGGACAAACGATATTTAGCGGTTTGTTAAGTTAGGAGACGTTTATGAATAAGGTGGTAAGTTCACCATCCCTGAATAAAATATGTATGTCATAGGATGATTTGATACTTCGAATATCCTAGGTTTATACTTCGAATCTTCGCGAAAATCCTAGGGGTTTTGCAACCTAACCTAACCTAACCTATTATCCGCGTTTTCGCAAAACCCCTAGGATTTTCGCGAAGATTCGAAGTATCAAATCATCCTACGACATATACATGTAGTACTATTACTGCTATATGTAGTACTATACAATTATAACAAACATCTATACTGATTTTCAGTAGAATCCAAAATTATATATTATAATTATACAAACAAATCGTTGGTTGACAACCGAAATAGAAATCGTATCTAAGTTCTGTTTTCAATACCACAGAATTAGATTTGGATAGAAGAAATAAGTTCATTCATTTGTATGGTGGCCGAGCGTGTCACATTTTGTACTGAAGTTGTTACTTGCCTATGATTTTAAATATGTCTCAGGCCCTTGAGTATTCATATTTTTTGTGTTGTTGCAATTAATATTACTTAAGAAGGCATTGTTAATGTTTTTGTTCACTTCAACTTACAAAATTTGACGCCCGAAAGCTGCAAGCTGCGATTAAAGACGGACAACTCAGTGGATTTCACTGAGTTCATTTGACACGCTAAGTAGATACGTTTGCTTGATCTATGGTATATATGACATACATCTGTGACTCAATTAATATTTCTAAAAGTTATTCCTTACACCTTAAGGAATAATTACTCATGTATACGTGTTGGTTCTATATAAGCGTAGGGCCACTAATTACATAACGTTTCAAATGCTGTCAATGTCATACGTGTCGGCTAATAACAGGATTTCATTATCTTTTACGAGTCGTGGGTAGCCAGCGAAGGCGGGCTTATTCCCTCATCAACGCGTTTATTGTGGCTATGCCTTTAGGGCTAGCATGTGTGTTATTATTAAAAGGAATATACAGTGTGTGTCTACTGTACTGGCTTTTATCGAAACCGAGGAATGCGATGCAGATTTCTAACCAAACCGTGAACATTATTCGATTCAAAATGCTAATTTTAAAAGTAATTAACTTTCTAAGAAAAGTGAATTGAGAAGCAATGTACTTCAAAATGGATCGTTAATTTGCACTTCACAATGACAGATCGCAGCCACTCACAACGTTTGACAAGCAGTACACGCGTTACATTGATCGTTTGGAGGAAATAAAATTAATTGTACGGTCAATTTAATTATTTGTCAAATGTTAACCCTTGAAAACGATTGCTAATAATGCGTATTATTACCCATTTTCGTAAAAGCCCGGGTCATGGACACACACTGTATACACTAAGTACGGGATGGTTCCCGGAATAAAATACAGGATCTTTCCTGAACCTTGCACACACTGTGTGATTTTTTAAGTGGGACGCTCCCTCTTACATCTCACGTCCGGTAGCAGCCGTACTTAAATCCGCCGAGGAGGAAAAGAAACGAAAATATCTGAACTCTTGTGAAAAACGGCATGCGACATTTACTCCCCTTGAAACATCCGTGGATGGGATATTCACACCTCAGATGTCCGCTTTCTTGAAACATCTCGGCGAAGCAATAGCTGATCGTTGGGACAGATCCCTCAGCGTAGTAATGGGCTGGCTTAGATCGAAAATTGTAATTTCCATACTCCGTGCTACAAGCATGTGTATTCGGGGTACGCGCCACAAATTTAACTCCTTCAAAAATTTCTTTGGCCTAAACGATGGCGCAGCCCTACCCAATCTTTCCTCTAATTGACTAGAGTACCTAATATCTCCATCAGTGCTTGCGTGATAACTATTTATTTATTTATTTTTAAATTATCCTTTGTGTTACCTACTATATTTTTGTTAATAAATCATTATCTCTCTTTTTTAAGTGGGACAGTATGAGGAAATCGGAAACTATAAAAGATACAGGAAAACTGTCTAAGAAAACATTATGTATATTTTGGGTATAGCAAGTATTTTGGTGTATTCAACATTTCAGTCTAAATTGTCCCTAAAAGGTTTAATTTGGTAATACATGCGTTGGTCATTTTATTGTACCGGAAGTTTACTTATGACAATTTAGAGTTTATTAATTAAAATCAGCAACTTAATCAATTTTCTTGTATTTTTCGCTAAATCCTCAAACAATTTATTTAATTTTAATGAATGTGGAACGACTTAGAATTCTACGATTTGTTACCTGTCAAACTGTCGCTACTTCGCTCTACGCTCCAAAGTCATTACTTTACTCACAGTAATTAAAATGCATTTTTATTGCTTCGTATTACATGGTAAACTAGAGCTTTACGAGCTAGTGAGGGAAAAAGATATGAACTCATGCTTGTCTGAAACGTTAGGAACCTAAGCGATATGCCAACGAAGAAGCTAGACAAGTTAATCACATTTTTGTCCTGATTACGAGGCTGGTAATAACTCGATTTCTCATAAATTTATGATTTTTCGGCTTACTTTGTTCAGTGAATACGGTCAAAAGGTTTTGATTAGAGAAAAAGTGAGCCATGCTAACCGGTCTGATATATTTTTTCCTAATGTTGCCACACACCCGTTATTGGCTATGAAAGAGTCATGCGGCTATGTTATTCGTTATTCGATACGTGCGGATGCTTTATTACACTAGTGCGTAGAGGTTGTTGTGATTCTTTGTATGGGTAATTTATATTTGTGTGTGTGGGCACCAAAATTAGGCGGCTGAAACGCCCAGATATCCACTCGTCTATCTTTTGATCACACTCTTTTTCGACAGAAACAGTTTTACAAATACCATTTTTTATAAACTTATAGCTCCCATTACCCCTTACAAGTTAATTGCGATAAAAAAAATTGTATGCATCACTGTTGGTAAGCAGATTACAAACTCGAGTCATTAAAAGCCTACAACTTCTCTGCTTTGCCATTAGGTAGATTGGAAGAGGCCTTTTGTGTTATGAAATAAAATTTTGCTGGACATATTTAGGTCCAGCAGTAGACTGTATTAGGCTGAAAATGTGATGTGAAATCAAGTCACTGACTGACTGACTGATTAATTTAAAAATCCTCAACCAGGCACCTATTTTATGAAGTATACCTAGCCTAAAAATGAATTATCAAGACCAAGTGCGGGTAGTTCGCAAAACCCGCGCAGCTAGAAGGTGTTGATATATTTTCTTGCCAGTCTGCCTGCGACTACGGCTGTAACGTGACGCCTGGAACGTCAGGATAATATTAAATGTAAGTTTACGCGATTATACCCCGTTTGTCGTTAAAATATGAGTGATAATCGTGAAGGTTTAAATCAATATATAAAGTAATACCAGGGGCCGCTTCTCGAACACTTGTAATACAAGTGGGAGTCTCTTTTTAACACTATTAATTAGACAAGGACTTCCGCTTGTATTACAAGTTACAAGCTTACGAGAAATAGGCCCTAGAACGCAAACTTTGGGTAAAACAGGGTCGTATTGTACTGAAAAAACCCTATTAATATTTGTACATTCTGTAAGTACATAATACTTTTGGCAAGTGGCCAAATGACATCGCCGCTGTTTATGGTTTCAATTGGCCCCACTCGATCCGTCACAATCCATCAATTTCGATGTCATCAGCTTCGTAATTGCTACGTCATATTGATAGCCATTCATCTTAAAAACACTTTAATCCACGTTTTCTGAAATGAAAAATACGTGGTACATGTTAAAACAATGTTTTATTGACACTGCAAATTTAATGCGCGTAGCGGGATTTGTATATAATTTTATCTAAAAATCTGTATATCGATGTTCAATTCGTGTTGACTAAAGTAAATATCAATATAATATATGTACAAATCAAACAACTCTTTGAATAGATACACTGAATAATGAACTTGTTTCCAATTTTATTTTACTTTGTCGATATGCGGTTTAAAGTGTAAATGAAATATATAGGAACTAGTGCATTTAATCAATACAAAAGTCGGATTAAAGGGATAAAGTTTTATCATTCGTACAATTTCCTCAAAAGTTCCTAACAAAAATGTTGCAAATTGTGATGTCACTGTCGCTAACCAGCGGTAGGGCTTCTATGGAAAAACCAGAAAATGTATATTTTCCGGGGAAGTATTGCGTTTATGTGAATGTACATGGCGTACAAAAAGGTTCAGTATAATGTAGGTATAAATCGTATACAATCTAAATCGTCATTTTTTTTTCAATGTTAGAAGTCAATTTTTAAAGTTTAACTTTTTATAAAATTCCTTAGATATACCAATTTTTTTCGTTAACAGGAAATTTTCTAAATATTGAATGATATGTTGTTGTCAAATTTAGGAAAGGAATTAACCCTTTTCAAGCAATATTCCTGTTTTGTATTAATATACTTAGTTACTGTACAGCGTTTCTGGTACATCGATGAATAAATTTAAACAAGTACCTGTACCTACTAGTTTATCTCACTTTGGGAAATAAAATACCTTACATTTGTAGACAAAAAGAGAGGTTTCAATAGGTATTCTCGTGGCTTTTTCAAGAAGAAGATAATAACTTAATAATTTGTCAAGTTTTAATAGGGTATTCACTTAATCCTCAGCCCATATTTCATCGAAAAATTGATATGAAAATGATAACTGAAGCCCTAAACTATTCGCTGTTTTAATTTGTTCATTAATTATACCAAACAATCTACACAATAATCAAAACTTTTACAAAAATGTATAATTGAAAATAGAAAAAGAGAAACAATAGTAAAGTACATAGTACATATATCATATAACCTTGAAAATAAATAAACTTAAATAAGAACAATAACAATAACCTTAAAAATAAAAATTACTAAACTTTTACATATATAAATTAATAAATAAATATCTTGGGAAATTTTACACAAATCGGCT
>JALPQI010015600.1:0-41428 GCA_025490895.1 Thaumatotibia leucotreta | reverse complement strand
TTCGCGGGAGACACGTTGTAATTTGCGACTTTTGGCGATAGGACAGTTTGAGACGGGGCCGATGACACGTGCTCTGTGACGTCCGAGCCCCGTGATGTAGGTGCCAAGAATAGACGATGTGGATGTAGTACAAATAAGATAGCATGGCAGGCCAGGTGAACGGTGAACCAGAGCAAATTGCGCCTCCCGATGCAAATGGCAAGCTGCCATTCGCTGAGGGGGTTATGGTCAGTGCATTTTCAGTTAACTTGCCACAATTTGACCCGGTACATAAAAGGATTTTGAATCTATTTTGAAAATATAAACAGTACTTTTTTGGCAGACTCTTCGGGCAATAGCTGCTCGTTTGTCATCAGTAGTGTGTCAATAGGCTGGCATGTGATCCTGAGTGACGATTGTTCCTCATTCCATTTAGCTTATTCTTTCTTATTTGAATCTACATGGTCCCCAGATAAATTTTCTCTTTGTAAAATGGCTATTCAACTTTCAATTGTTCTACGCGGTTGGTACGTCACAGAGGATTTGCGTAAAAGCCAATTATTAATACTCTTACTACATTTATGATTTGGCAAAGGAAAATTGTTAGATGTAGATACTTATAAGAATAAATACTACGTCATTCGGGATATTATTTTTGCCAATTTTACTACCGCTCATCAAATTGTTTGAAGTGACTGCCTAATATTTACTTTAAATTTATTCATTATTATTCATCGCCGCAATCACTGCTTGAATGAAAGTGCGCAATAATGATGAGCTTGTGACATTAACAATAAATAACGTTACACGGCATTTTGATAATAAACGTGTCAGATAAAATAAAACAATCCACAATAAAGGTCCATTGTTTTTAAAAACGAACATTTCATAAATAGTTGTACTTAATGCAGAAAACCCGACTAAATGTAGATAAGTATGTTGGATAATTTATAGTATGAAGAACTAAGACGAGTTCAAGCAAATAGCATAATTACAAGAAGAAGGATCATTACATTATTTCGTATTTGCGGATAGTGCTGCGGCCCTACCGTGAACTCCGAAGTTCGCAAATTTCGGGGATTTGTCTCTGTCACCCTGATGACGCCTTCTTCGTGGTGTGACAGAGACAAATCCCCGAAATTTGCGAACTTTCGAGTTCGCGGTAGGCCAACTGGAGTAGGTATTTTACAGAAAACTCTTACAGGTTAAAGACCAGGACAGGTTAATATGTTTTTTTTTTTACATCTGAATGTTTTTTTTTGTATTTGTATCTATGTCTATTGTTTTTTTTATATATGTATGTTTAGTTTCTTTTTATTTGTGTTACCATATACGCTTTGGTTGGAAAACTGTTAACATTCTCGTAATTTAATAAAATAAAAATTACAGTTTTGAAATCACTTAAGTGTTTATGTCCTAGGTGCTGCAGCTAAAATTATTACTTACTACGACTATTTCTCAAAATTGTACTAAGTAGGTAATTAAAAGAAATCCTCAAGGGTCTGCTTTGCATCTCTAAACCTCACTGGCAACAGGAATACACTTATTTATTGGCCACCTTGTATTTCGCTAGCGAAGATGTTTCGGCTCATAGTCTCAATGCAAGTGGGTAGGTACTAATGTTGTCCAGCGACCCAATTCCTCGAAACTATTCTCGTGGCTCCGGCAGGTAGATCTATTTTCATTTAATTTCTCAAGTAACTGGCACAGTTTGCCAGGTCTTTAGTTTAACCGTAGCTATGCGGTGACATGATGTGAATAGCGACTATAGCGAGTAGCGATTAGGGGCGTCAACTATTTTGAAACGTTTTATGACTGAGTGAACGTATCTTGTAGTGTTCGAATTATTTTGGACGATGGCTTCAACTTTCAAGGCACGTGAAATCATGCAAATTATTATCGGCAAACGCGGGATGCAGTGTTGTATTGAAAATAGATTTTGACAATAATACGAAACATTATGAAATTTATGAAATTAAACACTAGATAGGTAAGAGAATTTAGAATACATTCAAAATTTATTATACCTATAGTTATAAATGTTATAATATATTCTTGTACGGTTACAGTCAAGCGTGAAAGCATAGCTATATATAAAGATAATAAATAAATATCATGGGATGCGAATGGGACACCCTTCACAAATGTACCTAGTCCCACGGTAAGCTCAATATTAAGGCTTGTGATGCGGGTACCAAACGACGATACGTATATAATAGATTGATTCAAACAGATAGTGATAAATAAATAGGTACACAAATAATGCCCGTCGCCGAGATTCGAACCAAGCAAAGCAGAGTCGCTAGTGTCACTACCAACTAGGCTACGGAGGCTGACAAACCTCCTAAGGATACCTAAGGTATCTCGAGAAATTATATCGTATCGGTACACGAAAAATGTAGAAATTACGAAGTTTATTCTTCTTTTTATTCCTGTCAGATAAATCTGTACATGGTGTAACAAAACATGGTATAGTGGCGATCCGTTCAATACCTATTGTATTCTGACCAGGAAAAAGTAGGAGAAAGACAATGACGGCCAGGCCAGGGATAGGAAACAAAGCGTGTATCGAAAAATATTTCATTGGTCATAAAAATCATAAATTACCTATGACTAATAAACGTTTACTATTAGCCCATCCCACCTATGACAATGATTCTGGATAATTTGCGCATTTGTCACACATTTTGTTTAAGACACGTCTTTCAACGCCGGAATATATCTACGATATCCCTCTACTACTTCAACCGACCTATTCGTGCAGAAACTCGTTTTTTCTTGGCAATACCCCTTGTTTTATTTCTCTTGGGTTTATTTTAAGATAGCGTGGACGCTACTACTAGTTATGCTTTACAAAATTTAACGAGTTTGATAACAAACGGTTATGCCGTAGGTAATTATGTCCGTTTGTTTGTGTTTAAAATAGATTACGGTTGCATTGAAGCATCAGAACGCGTGAAAACTATAGTTACGTGGAAGGTGACATCGTCAAAAACATGCGTAGGCACCTGTGTTCAGTCACAGAGAAGCCTTCATTCGAAAAAGGCAATACAAGGACAAGGATCCATTCTGCTCAAACGCACCAACCAGTTTAACCCATTTGGCGTTTCGGGAATTTCTCGAAAACTTGAGACAACTTTTATGTAATCGCTAATCGCGCTTTGTGTAGGTAGGTACTGTTAGGTAGGTAAGAGTAAATCATGAATTTAGATGTCTCGGCTTTTTACACTTTGCTAGTCGGTATGTACTTGTAACTTGTAAATATTCTGAAATTCGTCAGAGCAATGATAGCGTCTATAATTTATAACTCACTAAGGTTTTTGATGTCTCTGTCATCATTAATCTGTAGAATAAGTAACATATTCTAAAGTTTCGGACCTAAAGTCAACATATAGCTACCGTAGGATGTTCGCCTTATAATAAATTAATGAAGAAATGATACGCATAATATCTATAACCGTTCAACTGTCAGACGCGAAATTGATTTGCACTGATAGATCCATCGTGCCATTTTTATCTTCTCGTCAGCCGCCTGGCACTCGACTCAACACTGTGTGCATTTAGGTCAACGAAAACAATGCTAATTGCTTTCTGTAGCTGCTGTTTCTTAAGTGTTTTATTATTTCAGTAGGAACAAAGAACTGCCCTAAAATTATTTGATGACGACACGCCGATTTCTCTTTGTGAGCCACCGAGGAATAAATAGGGTTAGGTAGGTACATAAACACGATGTTCAGTTTAATACTGGATAGATTTAGTGGGTAATCCGCAGTGCACGAACTTACGTATAAGATTTTTATCATTCGCAAAGTTGCGCACGTTTTTCTAGATGTGAAAGTCCGCCTGTCCCTATCAATTATTTATTGATGCAAATCTAAACTAAACCTTTTAGACGCTGTTTTAACTTTCGACGACTTACCACATGTATCTACCTATTGTTAGCTGATCTGAAATGCCTTTAACCCTTAGTAGGGCGGTAATATATTTACCACCTAATTTTGAAACTTATTCTGTCACTAAATAAGTGTCAAATTCAGCTGTAACTGATGCCCTATTAAGGGTTAATGTCACTTCGTATAAAAACTATGATTAACTTGTACTCGAGCCAAGTAGTTTTCACCAAATTTAAAATCTCACCTTTCCGAAGCTGCCTTTTCCCAGCACTTTGACAAAGTGGAAGTCCTCACTGTTGTACTTCCGGAAGCGCGGGATGGAGCGCGCGGGCGGCGTGAAGCGGCCCGTCTTGCGGAACAGCCCATATGCCGTCGATTGCTCTGCAAACAGTCCATCTTGCTATTGTGATTTTAAGGATGGGCGCCGGGGGCGATCTATTTTCACCTATTCTATCTACTATTTCACCAAGCGCTAAAACGTACTATGCTGATCGAAATTATATCATGGAACTCCTATGCCACTGACCCACTGTGTCAAACGTGTTTGTATTATAGTGGCCAATTTCTAAGAATGAACATTTGACAGTTTAGAAATGAGCCTTATATATAATTATGCCTGTAAAACTATCGAAAAATGGTGAGTTTTACCCTCATATTAATAAGGATTACCTAAGCTATAACTGTCAAAAGTTCATTCTTAGAAATCGGCAACTATATGTAGTCTATGCAACTGGTATAGGAGTAAGACCTTGATTTATACTAGCGGTATAGGAATAAGGCTATTTTAATTCACGTATGTGTGTCATTGACATGAAAGTCAGACTTTTGATCACAGACGCTGTGTCACCAGCGTCGAACGGGTTAAGATAGGTACAGATGGAATGCATCATTCTTTCCCTTCGGCTTTCCACGGAAACGTCCGATTCCAGTCCGATTAGATAGAAATGTTTCAGTGAAAACACGAAGGGAATAGATTGTTCACTACATCTACATATACATACTTACCTAGTATCTATAAAATTGATTGAAATAAGATTCAGTGATTAACAACAGCAATTTTCCTAAATTAATACAAGATGTAAATTTTGATTCTATTTCTACTCGCCGGTAGATAAGAGCTACGAGCTTAGTAAGAGTGTCTAAGATTAGAATGTAGGTACCTAGTGTGATTACTTTCACTTTGATCAATACGAGTATGTAGTTGTAGCCTATGTAAATACGACTTTCAAACCAGAGTTCGTGGGCTTAAAACATTGACTAATTTATAAATATTTAAACAAAGCTAGATAGTTAAGAAAGTTGACTTTCCCCCCTGGATTACAAACTCAGATGATATGGTAGTCGATTTCGTAAAACTATTTCGAAGTGTGCCTCGGA
This sequence comes from Thaumatotibia leucotreta, assembly GCA_025490895.1. Classification (NCBI taxonomy): domain Eukaryota; kingdom Metazoa; phylum Arthropoda; class Insecta; order Lepidoptera; family Tortricidae; genus Thaumatotibia; species Thaumatotibia leucotreta. The sequence goes on along the minus strand of JALPQI010015600.1, from coordinate 36,179 downwards.
CTCCTGTATGATTCAGATATATTTGTAGACTTGCAACAGATAATAAAGCGGACAACGTTGGAATTGGAGGCATTTTAATGGTGTTAAATAAATAGCCAGCTGAAAAACTCGCCAAAACTAATGTTTACGTTGCGTCTCTTAAAACAGTTGATTCCGTATGTGGATACTGAGTGGAGAAATGAGCAATTAATATAGTTTATGGGTTGTAATATCAGTCCGTTGACTTTAAATTAAATGAAATATTAGCACAAGTGTTCTGGCATGTCCTCGTCAAGATTTATATCACTGTAAACAACCTTTAGTTTTTCATGGACCGACGCCACGGTGATCCTTATCACATGTTTTTGGTGCACGCCTGCACAGCTACAAATAAATTATATGAGCCTCTGAGACCTCTAAATAATCGCTCAAAACGTTATTGCATACGCTACATTCTTTTATTAACCGACTTAAAAAAAAGGAGGTTCTCAATTCAACTGATTTTTTTTTGTTGTATGTATGTTCCCGGGTCTGATGATGGGATCCTGGAGAAATCGTGGGATCTCTTCAAATGTTATAGCTACATGTATGGCGATGGCGCTTCGGTAAATCATTCTTTTACAAGAATTCACATTCAGAAAGTAGGATTTGACGATAGGTAAAACCAATGATGGAAACCACAGATGATAGGATCTTGGAGAAATCGGCTGAAGTTGGATGTTTTTAAAATTTTAATTTGGTAATTATTTCTCTCTAACCGAGAAAATTAAACGGGCTGGTGGGAAAACATGGTGTGGGATGTGGTAGATGCGTGAGCGTCAGGATGACTGACCAAAATAGCGGATCAGTGTTAGAGTACCATCATAATTTACTACCTATTTGCTACTATTTACTACCTATGTTCACATATTTGCTACCTAAGTTTTAAAAAAGAAATCAATTTAATTAAGTGGGCAGTCATTCTGACGTCAGGATGACTGCCCATATTTAGTATTTCGTGGTTAGACCCTATATTTTGCAACTTTCTATGTACTATGATTTACTACCTATTTGCTACCTAAGCATATATTTTTTCCAGATTTTTTAGGCAAAAAATGACGATTTTATAGGCATTTCAAATTTTAAACAAAAAAAAAAATTGTTAGAGTACCATCATAATTTACTACCTATTTGCTACTATTTACTACCTATGTTCACATATTTGCTACCTAAGTTTTAAAAAAGAAATAAATTTAATTAAGTGGGCAGTCATTCTGACGTCAGGATGACTGCCCATATTTAGTATTTCGTGGTTAGACCCTATATTTTGCAACTTTCTATGTACTATGATTTACTACCTATTTGCTACCTAAGCATATATTTTTTCCATATTTTTTAGGCAAAAAATGACGATTTTATAGGCATTTCAAATTTTGAACAAAAAAAAAATTGTTAGAGTACCATCATAATTTACTACCTATTTGCTACTATTTACTACCTATGTTCACATATTTGCTACCTAAGTTTTAAAAAAGAAATAAATTTAATTAAGTGGGCAGTCATTCTGACGTCAGGATGACTGCCCATATTTAGTAGGTATTTCGTGGTTAGACCCTATATTTTGCAACTTTCTAAGTTCTATGATTTACTACCTATTTGCTACCTAAGAATATATTTGCTACCTAAGTTTTAAAAAAGAAATTAATTTAATTAAGTGGGCAGTCATCCTGACGTCAGAATGACTGCCCACTTAATTAAATTGATTTCTTTTTTCAAACTTAGGTAGCAAATATGTGAACATAGGTAGTAAATAGTAGCAAATAGGTAGTAAATTATGATGGTACTCTAACAAATTTTTTTTTGTTCAGAATTTGAAATGCTTATAAAACCGTCATTTTTTGCCTAAAAAATCTGGAAAAAATATATGCTTAGGTAGCAAATAGGTAGTAAATCATAGTACATAGAAAGTTGCAAAATATAGGGTCTAACCACGAAATACTAAATATGGGCAGTCATCCTGACGTCAGAATGACTGCCCACTTAATTAAATTGATTTCTTTTTTTAAACTTAGGTAGCAAATATGTGAACATAGGTAGTAAATAGTAGCAAATAGGTAGTAAATTATGATGGTACTCTAACAAATTTTTTTTGTTCAGAATTTGAAATGCTTATAAAATCGTCATTTTTGCCTAAAAAATCTGGAAAAAATATATGCTTAGGTAGCAAATAGGTAGTAAATCATAGTACATAGAAAGTTGCAAAATATAGGGTCTAACCACGAAATACTAAATATATATATGGGCAGTCATCCTGACGTCAGAATGACTGCCCAATTAATTAAATTGATTTCTTTTTTTAAACTTAGGTAGCAAATATGTGAACATAGGTAGTAAATAGTAGCAAATAGGTAGTGAATTATGATGGTACTCTAACAATTTCTTTTTGTTCAGAATTTGAAATGCTTATAAAATCGTCATTTTTTGCCTAAAAAATCTGGAAAAAATATATGTTTAGGTAGCAAATAGGTAGTAAATCATAGTACATAGAAAGTTGCAAAATATAGGGTCTAACCACGAAATACTAAATATGGGCAGTCATCCTGACGTCAGAATGACTGCCCACTTAATTAACTTGATTTCTTTTTTTAAACTTAGGTAGCAAATATGTGAACATAGGTAGTAAATAGTAGCAAATAGGTAGTAAATTATGATGGTACTCTAACAAATTTTTTTTTGTTCAGAATTTGAAATGCTTATAAAATCGTCATTTTTTGCCTAAAAAATCTGGAAAAAATATATGCTTAGGTAGCAAATAGGTAGTAAATCATAGTACATAGAAAGTTGCAAAATATAGGGTCTAACCACGAAATACTAAATATGGGCAGTCATCCTGACGTCAGAATGACTGCCCACTTAATTAAATTGATTTCTTTTTTTAAACTTAGGTAGCAAATATGTGAACATAGGTAGTAAATAGTAGCAAATAGGTAGTAAATTATGATGGTACTCTAACACTGATCCGCTATTTTGGTCAGTCATCCTGACGCTCACGTAGATGCTCTTTAACAACTAGGCTCGTTCCGCTTTTAAAGCGAACAATCACATTTACATGCTGTCATGAACAATTGCCTCTACAAAAAGTTATACATATGTATATGTAACTACTAATCATTCACCATTAAACGATTTAAACAAATATAATTTAATAATAGAAGTCTACACTTCACATCCATCTCCGACTGCAAATAATTTAATTCAGTAACCGCTAACACTTTCTGCGTCAACCATCAAAAGACATTACAACTTACAACCATTTTGGTGTTATAAAATGATCATCGCACGACAATACTATCGCGCCGAAATTGAGAATTATCGCTCTGTTGTCCCCGGCCTACGCGATCGGCGCGGTACAGGAGAGCGGCTAATTCGAGAATTCCGCAATAGCGTTGACAAGTATACTGTCTCCCCCAATCGTAACACTCCGTAACACGGCGGGAATCAATTGATGACTTGCCAGAGTAATCCATTGCTGTTGGGTACCACTTAGTGCATGTTTTATATTTCTTGTAATTTGTTCTTACCCGTCATTTGATAGTTTTTAAAAAAGCATCTTCTAAGCGCATCGTATAAGTGAAATTAGAATTTTTAAATTATTTGATCCATTCAATGGTCTGCCTTGATACTTTATAACAGTCACAGTAGGGTTTGCAGAATCTTGCAACGGCTCTCTACACACAATATTAATGTCATCCGTATCTAGTACCTACCCCAAATAGCTTTTCTTACGGTACTTCTCACGCAGATATTACCGGACGGCGATTTAGATTCTCACTGATATATATTATTTAAATTCGCACGTGCTTTAGAGGAAGTAGTTTCATCGAGCGTCACAACGTTTAAGTGGCCGATTATCTCTAATATCGAGTACTACGCCTCAGAGTAGCTAATTATGATGCGCCAAACACTATTATGATTATGACATAATTCGCGAAGAGCATGTGTGTCAAATTAATTCTCTTTCACCTCGACTGGGATCGCGGCCGCCGCTAAAAATATTAGTTGAGATTAGTCGGAGCAATATCAAGGTCGCCATGTTAATTTCGGGACAAGATGTACGTGACAGCCATTGACTTCCTTCTATTGGACTGGAACACTATTTGGTAGAGGATTTTCCGGAATTATGTATAGGTACGGAATTATGGTAGCTAGGATTAAAAAAGCGATTTCACCTGAGATTGTTTTAAGAATGGTTTATTTTTTTTTTTAATCCGAGAGACTATAACCTGTCATTATGCTGAAGTAAAGAATACGCCATAAGATGGCTATGCAGGCCATTTTTCAGAGTGGATGTCTCGTTGGGAACTCTCCGAGTGTAGTCAACACCAAATTTCCTTGCATTCCAAACACTAGTGACAGATTTAACTTATTGTAATGGCGTGTATACATTGCTTTAATGCAATCACAAATTTAATAGCGATAACAAAAAAATTGTAGAATTTGATTGATAATAGTTTAAATTGCAAAAGCACCGCGACCGAATTACAAATTAAATGTCCGAACTTACCCATTTGTACGTAAATCGACATTTGTTTAAATTTATTATCTAAATGATTATAGCGGTACCAGACTTGCCTTTATTATTTTTTAAAGTTTGACATTTATCTAATTAGTACCTACAGGTTTATAAATAAAAACAATTTTGCTGCCAATTTTTTCCCGTAGTATTTTTGTTAAGTAGGTATGTTATCACACGTATTAGTCTTTTCACCTTATGACATCACAATAGTAAATTTGAAAAAAAAAGAGATATCATTAAACCGTACGAACCCGGAAATACTACTCCGTTAAAACAAGTAGGTAGTCAGAAATGAATCCCAAATATTATTCCGTTATTCGACTGTCGACTGAAAAGTAAACGACTCACTGAATATGAGTAGTTGGTTTTTTACATAAGTTGTCTGTCATTTCATACTACAACATAAATAAGTCATCAGGCTGAAATATTAAACTGCATTTAAAATCTAATTATAATATTGTTTATACGATGAAACTGTTCATAGCGTTACGTTTGAGTAACTCACCAAGCGGAAATCGTATTTAACTAGTGTTTTATTAGGAATCGAGCAAAAAATAAAATTACAAATGTATGTAACGTATTGGTCAGGTAGGTACATATAACCTATTAATTTACACACACTTAAATTAAAACTTTTAAGGGTTGAAACTCGTTGCATTCTGCTTTCGTCACTTAATATTTTGTCACTTTTGCCGGCGGTATTTTTCTCAATTCATCATACAGCGTGTTTTTCTTCATATGCTATAACTTTAAGGGAAGCTTATTTAGGTCAAATATAATTAATTTTTCTAAGAAACTTGTGTTTTAACTCTTACCGTTATTGAGTTATTAAAAAAATAAGTTTAATCACTGAACATGTGTATTGCAACCTTTATTACATTCTCATGTTACTTGTTTTGACATGTGCCGTCAGTCACCTAAGATGAACTTTTATTTTATTCTTATGGTTCTCTCACACTTACCATTTCATTTATTATGTATGAAAACAAATAAAATATTTTTTATCGAATTTTCCAAAAGCCGATATACCAGACAACTTCTATTAATGGCCCAAGTAACCTGTCTAATTTATCGCAAATCGAAACGAACACCCTGTATAAGATATTTTTTTCTCACAGCCTCCGTAGCCTAGTTGGTAGTGACCCTGCCTACGAAGCTGGAGGTTCCGGGTTCGAATCCCGGCGAGGACATTATTTGTGTACCTATTTATCTATCACAAATATTTGTTCCTTGGTCATGGCTTTCTATGTATGTAAGTATCTACTTGTATATATGTATTTACCTATTATATATATCGTCGCATAGTACCCACATCACAAGCCTTAATTGAGTTACCGTGGGACTAGGTCGATTTGTGTAAGATGTCCTAAGATATTTATTTATTATTAAAAAAAAAGTAATTCATCATCATTATTAATTGTTTTTATTTATCTTATTCTAGTTAAGTAGAGACCACGAAGTAAGACTAGAAAAAATAATAGTTTACTTGTCGATCATGCCCAAATATACTAGAGATGGTGTCGAAATCCAACCACGACAAAATAACGAATATGATCATAGATGGCAAAAACTATACGTGAAAAGAAATGAAATAAATATTAACGATATATTTTTTATTGAGAACAGGAAAATGAATCAAGAATCGGTGACGAAAGCAGTATGGGATTACTATAATAAATAGTAACAAAAACCTATTGGGACGATCCAACAGCATAGCTTAAAATGAGGCCATAACATTCATTTTTAAGTAAAAAAAAATTGAGCTTTGATTAAATACATCTTTGATACCTACATTTCAAATATAGTAACAAATATTTAATGGTATGTCTACTGTCAAAATAAATTAAGTAAATAAAAGTTCAGAGGGGAAACGTTGCCAACATACTTGGCACTATGCCGCAGGGTCCTTATTTAGATTTAGGTTCTTAGTTGTTAGTTAAGTTTATTTTAAGTATGGATAAATGGTTATGTAATCTCGTGTATGTATTGTTTTATAATTAAATAAACATAATCAGTAAATATAACAATTAAAAGCTGGATTAAATCTTCCTTAAACTTCTTAACCAATCAAGATCTTATACAATGTCCACGATGTTGTCAAACAGAACAACTCACCGGCAAATAAAAAGTCGTGCATTTAATGACCATCAACCCGTTCAGGGTGCTTAGCCAAGTTGCCAATCGCTAACGCTTAATCGTCAATTGTAAACGAAAGGCAGCTAACTGTCTTTGTCGCACTAATATGAAAGAGTGACAGAGAGGGAAAACTACGATACGCTACTAAGCGCTAGCGCTTGGCAACTTGGCTAAGCATACAGCTTCATTCTAATAATGCGTCGGTCGCGTTTTATAAAGTTATAATTTACAATTTCGCTGTTTGCCTCTCTAACGCACGCACATATTGGCTAGAAAGAGAGGCAAACAGCGAAATTGTAAATTGTAACTTTATAAAACGCGACCCAGGTAGTAGTTACAATCTGTGCATTTGGCATGCCAGTGTCCGCAGCCCACCGATAGCATTAAATATCTCTTTATTTACAGCAGCCGCGTATAACGTGTCAGTTGTCTGATCTTTTGGGGTTTATGATAGCATTTAATCGGTCGTTGGTCTTGCAAATGATCTGCGATTTTGTTAGCTCTAATATTGGGATGATAGTTTTTTTATATTTTAGAATGGTCGCGTTCTTGTCGTGTCGTTACGAATTAGTACTCTGAACTCGGAGAAATTCGGTGTTAACTATTATTTTATTCATTTTATCACAGTTCCATATTTATTCTCATTAATTAATGCTTTCGGTGACTACATCGAGGGTGGGGTGCTTGGATTGTTAACATTGTATTTTTATATAATTTCATTAAATCATATTACTTCTCTAAGTTCTTATAAGTTATTTATATTCTTCCCCAGAGCGCTACTTATTCAACTGTTACACATAAATATAAGTTGTAGTATGAAATGAAATGAGTAAAGTACGAGTACATATAAATCCAAATTATTTCGTGGCTACCTAAGTAGTAACTTAACTTTCTGTGGGTACTGGGCAGGTTCTTAATTTAGGAATGAAAGCAAGTGCTAAACAACAACGCATACAGATCCGTCGTTGCTCTCCCGTGTCCTTGAGTTATATCGTACGGTTCGCTCTAATAATATGTTAAACATATTATTAATAATATGTTAAAATTTAAACATATTATTATACGTGACTGTACTACACTTTCTTATTACATAATTATATATCGTACATTATGTATATTTTGTTGTAACTTCTGAGGACATAGGTTGGCATATAAAGTAAAGGTAGTTTATATATTTAGGAGTGCACTCAACTGTTATGCTATTCTCTTATTGACACATTCGACGCTGCGTTCGTCAACGAGCTCGATGTCGAGACAGCCTTGTCTAAAATCCTAGCTGTTTGATTTGACATTAGGAATCGAGGCTGTGAGCGAGGTTGTGGGCGAGTTCGTCGCTGTTTTTCGTTAGAGAATACGAAGTTCATACATTAAACGTCAAACTTTCGACGCAATGCAGTTCCAGCTCACGCCGCATTCGTCGCCGAGCACTAGTGTCGTTTAAAGTACATTAGTGAATACCATTTTTAGGCTCGACGCTGCCGCAGCACTGACACAGCGCTGACAGCAAGGCGGTTTCCTTAGTGAATAACACTGCTGGAAGTTATTATGTAACAGCTCAGCTTGTTTTGATTTTAATTTTACAAGCAGATATGTTCCCAGTGGGTTCCTATTACGAAGTTGCGTCAGTAGTTCTGCTGGAACGCGGAATCCAAAGTGGGGCGGACACAAGTGCTCGGTGTCAGGCGAAATGGGTCGCTTACGGCATCCGAGAGAAATAGAAGCGGTTTGTTGATCGCTATTCTGTGGTTCGCTGAATTCTTCGATATGAACAAAGTAGAGACACGTCCCAGATCTCAGAATACTCTTGCGACAAATTTTATATCAGATAATACTATGGACAGATGTGCAGGTCTTTGATCTGAATCCCTACTAAATTATCTATTACTTCGACACCATTCTTCTATGTGTTCAAACGATAGAAGTATGGACTTTCTTAGAAGTTTTAATGATTTCTCGTAAACTGAATATTACCAATGTAACAGTGAACTGAACATAATTATGTAGTACTCAAATGAATCGAGATAGAGAGAATGTTTTTGACTTCAATATATAATATAGGTACGATAATTTACATATAAAATACGAAAAATGTAAATGTTCGAGCCCTTCACGTTGGGGGTCTTATTACTATAAGACCTACCGATTATAGGCAGGTAATATTATACCATTTATTGGGAAAATTCGCTGAGGACTTGGGTAGGTATTTACGTTACGTCGCCAATTTTTGCTGCTGACAACCGCTTTTTCAGTAAAAAAACAGACGCACATTAGCTCTGAAACTGGTCCGAATCCAGCAAATTTCAAACGACATTCTAGTATCTACAATTATGATCAGGATTACACCGTTAAAATCATTACCTTTACCTATGGGCACCCTACGTATCTAAATTTTCATTTCTATAACCCACAACAATAAACAATGGCATTCAAAGTATATAATTTAATATATATTTACATTCCCATTAACTAACTACAAGTAGCTTAAGATAATTTAGAATAAACGAGGCACTTGGCATTTATAATAATCATGTCCTATTTAATCCTTTCGAAATTATTACTCTGGTCCAGTTTCGCTGGCAGCTCATTTATCTGTTACAAGCCATTTTCATAAACGTGTAGGTGATTTATTTACCAGATCACTTTACATTACCAATAACTCATGAGGTTATTTTCCGGGAGCAGTAGATATAGGAGAGTGTATTTATATTTCAATTGAAAACACCTAAGATCAAGCTAATTGTAGGGTAAATCTAAAGATGATTGAAGGTAAAAATAATATGAAATGAAGCTAAAATGTATGGAATACCTATAAAGGCTACAAAGTATAAAGAAACATTTCAGTCAAAAATGTTGTAAAACGGATATTTTCTCTGTGGACAAGACAATAGATAAGTACTTGAAGTTAACAATTTGAATACACATGACTTCTAACATCATCAATTCATCATACAGCTCTTGAAAATATTAATGAACATGCCATAGGTAAAGTCCAGCAAAAACAATGATTTCATTTATTTTATGATGGTGTCCAATATGACAAATCAAATTGCTAACTCATATCTGATATCAAAAATTTTTAACACAATTTTTATGAAAATAATGGTCAATAAGTAAATGTCATATTTACCTGCTACAACAACTAAGAGGGTACAATTATGCGTAGGTACATTTAGCACATTGCTCTACCGATGTAATGATGTGTGTCTAAAAGGTTCTACTTATGTACATGTTTAATTAGTTAGTGCTTGCTGAGCATAATGGTTATTCACAAATCTTAATTTTACTGCACAAGCGACACTATCAACACTCACATAAAGCCTTAAAATTCATAACATACAAAAACACACCTTGAAGTTTTCAAAACGTCTCTATCTTTTCCAAAAAATTTTTTCAGCTTTAGAATTGTACTTATATTTGTATGTAGCTTTTAATATCGTGGCAAAACATATACCTCTAGAAAATAAATATTTAAGCACTGTTTTTGGGAATTTAGAATAATTTCACATACAAAATAAATCCTTGAGACGATGTGGTGTAGATATTATAAAAAGTTCACCTGCAGACATGATTAATCAAGCTCTTGAGGGGATGCATATAGAGGATAGGGACAGAGTGGACAGTGGGCTCTATAAAGGTCGCTATCCACAGAAGATAAGATATGAAATGCAGGCAAGATGCAGGTTGCAAGCTCACCGAGCTCCTGCTCGTGGAAGTCGGGAGTGTTGGGAGCCGCCGCCGACGTCCCAGGGCTGTCGCCACCTGCGTACACATTGCTGGTTAATCGGCTCTCATTGGCTTTACCCTTAGTTAACATATAAAGCTTGTTCACGAAATAAAGTAGCCATCGCAAAATCAGTCTCTACTGTTACACAATAGTCATATGTAGTTCTAACAGCCATGGGACTGTAAATGTATTCTTCTGTTTTATGTTTAACAACCCAATATCCGAAAGCATTCGCTGAAAAGTCGTCAAAATCAAAATAACTTCAGATAATGCTTAATGCAAAAGATCACGACCAAAAAAGTGCGAACTTCCGAGACGATTTCAATAATGTTAGTCTTGAAATAGTTAATAAAAATTGTAGACACGAGATTCACAGTTTATTATACTATTGCTAGTGTAATTTAGTTAATACCCATTGGGAAACTAAATGACCCAAAATGGTAAAATAAGAAGAAACACTACTTAAATCCAGAAGTTTAAATAAAAGTCCATAATTATGGAGAAATATTCAACCACAGCGTCCGAGAAGATAGGCAAAGAGCCCTTCTTTGTAATAACGCCCATACTAAGGTACGGTTTCATATAAAAAAAGAAGTATACAGCAATGGCTACTTTATTTCGTGAACAAGCCTTATTTGAGTACAGAAAGATTATAATAATATCAACCTGCACGGACGCGTATTCTGATTCTCTATCGCTACATACACCCTATAAAGTTCTGTTGCATTATGCTCATATTTGCGATAATCACTCGGTCTTAGCAACCACCAGTCAATTTACTCGGGTATATTATTGGATATTGTATTTACCTAATCTTACAATTTAAATATGTGATATTATAAATTACTCTGCGTTTGATTCAATTGAGATTCTGACCAATCTCATGACATTTCCACTATGCCATAGATTTGAGACACGGGTTATTTTTTACATTATTAATCTTATTTTATAAATTATTTAATTTACTTTCTTTCTTGACTAGCAATAGCATTTTCAATTAATGATATTTAAATAATTTATAATGGATTTATTAAGTTTGTGTGAAATACTTCACATTACTCGTTAGTTCTAAATTTATATGTTCACTTTAGGTGTTTTAAGAGATAAATAAGAAATGTAAATGAAAAAGAAATGGTGAACAGATTAGGAAAACGCATCAACAGAAAAAGAAGGAGATAGTGCACTGAAAAGTTATAGTTACTTAGAAATTAGAAAGGAAAAAGTGGATGCATTTAATATAAATGAAAATATTACGTAACTATCATAATACAGTTTGTTTACAGCAATGTAATCACAACAAGAGAAAAATAATTATCTCATATTTTTTATATTCGCGACTTCACCAAAGACGTAAATCTATCAAAAACAAACGGCGATTCCATAAAAATGTACTAAAAAATAGTTTGAAAAAATAACAGACATAGAATCAATGCCAAAGTATATGTTGTCGGAATCGGGAATAAAAATACAACGGTGACGTTTGAAGCCCGGCCAAAATAATCGACGATAGCGCTCGTCGATCGATTCGGTTGGTCACGATCACGAGTATCGGGCTCATTACTCGAGCTGTCGCGTTGATGCCATCCATCACGCATGCATAAAAATGTAGGTACATCCGTATTGTATTTCGGTAGATAGGTACTAAGTTTATTCGCATAAGTTCTACATTCCATGCTATGAATAAATATCATTTGCCACAACTGTACTTAAAGTTTTAAAGAATGTAACTTAAAAAATGTTCCATCTTTTGAATAAAAAATAGCTATTTATTGTTACGTAAGCTCCCTAATTTAGACGGTTGGTAATTGCAATCTCCAAATCTATTTTGGGTAAATCGTAATCGTGCTTGTCTCTTTAAGTTAATTTCAGTGGCAATTGGTGCTATTAATTCTGTACAGGTGAGCGAGAAGTGATTGGCCACTGTCCAGGCAGAGGCAACCGCACTGCTACCCACGCGATGTTCTCTCGGCACATAAACAAATACGCATAAAGCGCCTACCGCTACTACTTTTTTATTATAATTATCATTTACTTTGTGGTAAATCTTTTATGAGTTTACCTTTCACTGAAAACAAACGATCGGATTTGGCATCTAACTAATACTCTGACGTAGGAGCTGAAGTTACTTTTATTGGCTTAATTTTTCCAATCTTTTCACTTTGAACTAATAATACCCGTCAGGATGAAGAAAATGCTTACGGCTGGAAATGATTTACGGCCGCAAAACATATAACTAGCGTCTTTTGACGTCGGTATTTGTGACGCTCGAGCTTATATTTTGTCCTGCGGAAACAACAACTTTCCATTATCACTGTTGTACAGTTAAATTTCGACCAGTTTACAAATAATTTACCCACCTCTTTTAGAGACGACAGAGGCGCTTCGAGACGACAGAGCTTCCACTAAAAGCCGCTGGTTCACTCCACACAGGTTTGCTGTCAACTTTTCACATTTTCGATGGCAGTTTACATCGCAGTCTAAAACAAAATAATCGAGACGTCGCATCGCTAAACGAGGGATCGACGACGTTCAGCGTTTTACTTATCCTAAGCTAAGCCGTGCAAAAGCGATCATGCATTTTGTCAGGACGGTCAAGAAGCCTATTCCGGGGATCCATCAAGAAATAATCATAATTTAGAATTTAAAAATGTATTTTACAGATCAAACGCACCGAGAACTGGGCTTCAAGACTTTTTAACACATTAGAACTTTTATTAGTAGGTATGTGTGTTTGTGTAAGGTGAAATGTGTCAGCCCCTAGTTCCCTACTTAATATCAAAAGATAAACGTCATTAATCTTATGTTTACCTTTTTTAACGTGGACGAAACCTGCTGGAGATGTAGGGGCTGAAGAGTCAAATCCAGAGTCGTTTGAACCCGTAGATGTCCTGCCGTCAGCAGTGGTCTCACACTCGAAAAATTCAGCAGATTCTTCGCTGGCGTCCGACTCATCCGCATCCTCATCATCTGACGTGTCTTCTTCTGAGGACGATGATGATGAACTCGATGAATGAATAACCTGCGGACTCTTCTTAAGCAGAGGACGAGGAGTAGCTATAAGAGGCCTTACTGCCAATTCTTCTTTAACTGGCTTTTTGATCGGAACCTTTGTAAAGTCTAATGCCGGTGATTGGCTTGGTTGTTCCTTTTCTTTGTTTATGGATGTGTTTTCAGCCTTTGTACTCTCTCTTGTCTTTTGCTCTTCATTATTAACTGCAGTTTCGTCTTTTGGAATGTTTACAGATTCTATAATTACTGGTAAAGGTGATGCATCGACTGAGGGTGCTGACTCAGAAGAAGTGCTCTCTAAAATCTTATCAGTAACGGTATTTGCTTCTGTGCTAACCTTTTCTTCAGCTAATTTTCTCGTAGTCTCAGGTGATAAACAACTCTCATTTCCTGTATGTTGAACAATAGACAGATTTTTAACTGAATCAGACGGTTTAGATTCAGAAGATTGTTTCACGTTTTTACTTGAATCAGAATTATTTTTTTCGTCACTTTGCTTTTGTTCCAGAGATTGTTGTTTCTTAATCTTATTCGATTCTGTTGTTGGTTCAATACTTGGGGGAATGTTTTCTTGTTTGCTATGAGGAGGAGAAGTTTTTTCTTCCGTTTTTGTGAACTTTAGAGATTCTGGATTTTTAACTTTATTAGGTTCTATTTTAGCTTCCATTTGCAGAGTGTTTTCTTTTTTACCATGCACAGGACATGCTTTTAATTCTGTTTTAACATTTTTTATAGAATCTGGTTTTTTATCTTCAATTTTATTTATACTTTCAGAAATAATATTTGTTTGATTATCACTTCTTTCATTAAGCTTAGGAATGATGTCAGCTTTTTTACTACCATTTCTAGTTTCCGGTTTTGTTAAGCTTTCATTTTCTGGTTTAATTAATTTCTGAGCTTGATTTATTGGTTTGGTTGTTTTATCTGCGATTTTCTCAATTTTACTAAGTTTATTCTCAGCCTCACTTTTAGGTAAACTTTTTCTCTTATTCATTTGTATCATCTCGTCTGATGTAACTGTACCAGATAATGTATTTGGCTCTTCCTCTGCCTTTTGATCGATACCATCTGATTTCACTTTAGTAATATTTTGGGGCAAAGTCGATTTATTTATCTCCACACTATCACTGGTTTGTTTAGGGGAGACTTCTTTTACCTCCTTAGTAATTAAGGGAAGATTGCTGTAAGTTGTTATTTCGGGTTTTGTAGGTGGCATATCACTATTTACATCACAAGGAGAGTCAGATTCCTTGGTTGTAGATTCTTTTTGATTAGTGACATTTTCAACGTCAATTTTTGACTCGTCAGATTTATTCAATTCCATTTCAGTAGATGGCTCAGCTACACAATCTTCATTTGCACTGGAAGCCTCATCATCCGGAAACCAAAACAAAGCTCGGCGATGTTTTTCTCTAGCGTCATCTATATTCTGTTTTCTTTTAATAAGATAAACTGTCTCTCTTTTACCTATTTTATCCCAAAAATTGCCATCGTCAGGTTCAGGTGAAGGAACATTATTTTCAATGTCAGTTTTTCTCCTAATAGAAGACCGCATTCTGCTTTTACGCAGCGCGTTCGTTATAGACCTATTCGCAATTTTTGGATCATCGTCAAAATTGGAATCAACGCTGCTACTAAACGAAATTTCTTTTTTAAGAATACGAGGCTTTTCTTCTACAATAACTTCCTCAACTTTAAATTTTAAGGGACTAGCTGGGGCAGATACTTCTACGGTTCCAGTTATTTTTGCTTTTAACTTGGGCTTTGGTTTTGCATTTTCATATTTTATTGATGATCTATTTTCTTCAATAGAAGGTAAAGAACATAGTGCCTCTTTAGGAAATTCAGTTATAGAGTCTAGTCTTCCACCCGAGGCAGACCTCTTCAAACTGCGTCTTTTTATTGAATTTTTTGGTTCTTTGGATTCTCTAGACTTTCTAAAGCGATCGTGTAGGGAATTGTCCGATTTTGTTGTTTTTAAAGGATTCTTTTGACATGCAGTTCTGCCATCGGATCCCTCTGTCCCAACTTTGCTTAAGTCTAAAGTCGCCGTACTTAAATTCTCACTTCTTATTAATGAGTCTAATACGTTTGCCTGTTCGGCTAAGATCTCCACCGAACATCTTCTGGTTGGTGATCTACTTGCGTTGGAATGAGGCGTTGGCGGTGCACTTAATGCGTGTTCTTGTTTATTCTTATGATCACTCGCTAATTCAATATCAGTATCATTTATGACAATGAATTTCTCCACTAGTTTGGCTCCTAAAGTCTTCTTTTCTTTTTTATCCTTATATATTAGGTCATCTGAAAGCTTTTCTCTCCATCTCAATTCTGTTGCGTCTTTGACAGGAGCATTATCTTCAACAGACTCGCTTTTATCGCCTTCTTCGGAACTAGATTTCTGTGATTCTTCTAAAGGTTTGCGAGGCGAATCTTTGTCCTTTCTCTTGATGGTATGCAGCCTTACAACCGTTCGACCACGTTTTATAGTACTTCTCAATTCTCCAGGAGAGGAATCTATGCCAGTTTCAGGCTTACCATCAATTCGTGGCATAAAGGGTCCATTTTCATTGTCCGCATTCGTCGCCTCAGGCTGAGGCGGAACCGGGGGCGGACTTTCTGTCTTTGGTCTATACTTGTTCCTTGACACATCAATATCAGCCGTGTTGATATTAATTGGTCGCGGCGTATAACTGGAGGAAACGTAACTCCGTTTGTAACTAGGTATTCTCCTAGGACTGCTTACCCTCGACGGACTCGATGTGTTCCTTTCCGATATAGTGCTGAGCATGGGAGAGTAATTTCTCCCGCTGCTAGTGATCCATCTCGAACTGGCCGGGGGTCGGGTGTATCCCCCGAGCGAAGAATGGTTGCTATAACTCGATCCGGGATTGAGATATGATGCACTATACGACGATCCGATAGGAGTTTTCGATCCGTAACTGTAAGGGGCACTGTAGGAAGACGATCCACTGTAATACATGTTCGATATGTGGTCGGAGTAAAGTGGCATTTTGATGCGTCACGGCGGATACGCGCTTCGCGTGGCGGCATGCGGGCTCGCGCGCGGACTGGCGGCCGCCGCCGGCGCGGGCGCAGGCTCGCTCCGCCCCCGCCCGCCTCTGCGCCGCGCGACCCCCGCCCGCCCAGACTCGCACAGGTGATTGATTGATGATTATTATGAAGACAATAATAGCTCCTCTGTCTTTTCCTATACTGTCGGAAGGAAGTTTTTAACGTTTATTTGTAAAGTTAATTGTGTCAGCTATTTTAGATGAATCAAAATTTGTTTTAGGTTATTTATGTAAAATAGTTTGTGTATTTTGTGTACTGTCAGCCTCCGTAGCCTAGTTGGTCGTGACCCTGCCTACGAAGCTGGAGGTTCCGAGTTGGAGTCCCGGCGAGGGCATTATTTGTGTATTTATTTATCACAAATATTTGTTCCTTGGTCATGGCTGTCTATGTATATAAGTAGCTATATGTATCTATCTATTATATATATCGTCGCCTAGTATCCACATCACAAGCCTTAATTGAGCTTATTGTGGGACTTGGTTGATTTGTGTAAGATGTCCCAAGATATTTATTTATTTATTTTGTATGTAAGTATCTTGTCTAATTCTGATAAGGTAAAAAAAAGGCCTATCTTTAAAGTATTATAATGATCAGTAGACAGATATTATAAATATTTACAAGCGTGGGCTATAAACTTCATTTTGTTTATTAATATCGTACTCGTAGTAGGTATTACGTACCTACTAAAGCCACTTATAATAGTCGTTAGTTTTTATGAACAAAAAATCGTTGGATAACTGTTATGTGCCTAACAATGGCTTAAATGTTACAGTTAGGGTGACGGCAACAGTCATGGACAAGTAAAGTTCTTATTTTAAATAAACTACGTTACCATGGATGGATTTTTAAATAGCGGTTTACGTTTTTATAGGTCGAAATTGAAATTCATTGCCGTGATGCATTGAAGAAGGAGTGACACTTGTCAACCAAAATTCAGGACCGTTTTTGAAAAGCAATTGAGTATGGCTTGCGGCTTCCATGTTTTATTTGTTCGTAGGTTCAACATCTGTGCTATCAACCTACATAATTAATATAACACACTAACTAACGGCTCTGTTAGATTTCACATATTTACGACTAAGTTTTTACTGTTATTAGAGTAATGTATTACGTATATTTTAAAGCTGATATGTAAATTTCACTACTTGCCTAAAACACCAAGGACTCTGATTAATTACCCAGTGATTAAAACCAAAGTCGATGCAATAACTATGCCTTTTGGCTCTACGCCGCGGCGTAGCAAATTGATCGTATTCGTATTCGTAGCATTCATCTACGGCAATATCCGATTTACATCAGTCCATAATCCTTGTACAGTCAAGGTGGGGGCCCTTACGGATACACTTCGACCCATTGGGATCTTTTGTGTAAAGTCAAGGTAAAAGATACTCGTATTAAGGTCGTGTCGCATATTTGTTATACATCTATACTTTTTACCTTGAACGTACCGGGTCATACTTCGCATCTTTTTTCCGGACTTTGCATAGGTTAAGGCCCAGAAAGCTTTCGTGGTTAAACCATAAAATAGATGCACACAAGAGGTTAACTAGTAACCACAGGACAGAAAAGATGATTTTTAAACAAGTAGCTTATTACAATTTCATATAAATTAGGTACCTACATGACTAATTGAAATTTTGATCAATTTTGAGACACACAATTTTATTACTCTCGAGATGAAAACCCTAAGACCCACTGAGCTTACTACTTAATGTATATTATGTTCACGCTTGGTTGAAAAATGAATATTAAATTTTATTGAATTCAAAATAATTATAATTATTTTTCAATCGCTTGTGTTGATCAGAAATCAATCGAAACATTCTATATTAAGATTATATTGTTGAATCCGTTGCATCACTTCCTATTTGCGGCCAATTAAACCAAGGTAGGTGTGTGTCAATCAAGGTAGGATATTTATATTCGGGACATTAAGCCGCCCCCATGTTGGAGTAAGGCCACGTCAAGTGCTCTCACGTGACACCCGGGGAATGCAGTGGCATCTGTCAAGTGATTGGGTGTGGCTTGACAAGTAACTTGGTATATCTAGGAGACTTGATAAACATGAGATTGACCCAATGTAGGCCAATCTAAGGGATGCCGTTATACGTAAGAGGAGTAAAGCAATCACGCGATCTCGCTCGATCATGTATGTCCCTTAGATTGGCCAACATTGGACCAATGTGTGTTGCGGCTTTAACGTCAGTTACCAATTCTTTCGTGCGATCGATATTTATTAATTAAGAATATTTTGGCGTAAAAACAGACCAAAGAACCTAATGTGTCTGATGTTACAGTTTCATGATTTTTTTACACCTTTTAATTAACCAAATAAACGACAGGTGATGTCATACTTAAATAGAACAAAATCAGTTTTTATTAATGTAGCAACTTTGAATATGATTTGGCAGCTAGTCGCGAAATAAGAAATACCTACTATACGATTCTCAACCATATTGGATGTTGCTGATTTTGCTTCTACATTATGTGACTCAGGTGTCCGATTGTAATACCTAGAAGTACTCATAGCATTGATAGCATTAATTGAATACCTATAATCTCTGAAAAAAATATCTCTTCCCATCCCCGCAAATAGCAACTTTTGTGCGAAAATGAATGGAGTTCCTGTTTTTACAGAATATACGTACCTACATGTTTTTAAAGAAATTGTAAACTAAATCAGTCCAAATTTATAGGCACCTACATTACGTTTGTCGGAATGTAATACTTAAAAAATCAATGCCATATCAAATAATATTAACTACAAGAAAATTTTCTACTTATTAAAATGGGATGGACAAGTTCAAGTAACGAATCTTACGAGCTTAGATCTGTAACTTACAATCTACTAGATATTTTATTTCTAATTATGTCTCTATAATGCGTAGCTCCTCAATAATAAATTCAATTATTCTATATAAATAAGTGACAAAATTTATGAGATGTGCGATTGATTAATTGCAAAATTGATGCTGAATTAATTATGTTTGTGCGGCCAATTTTTTTAACAAACCTGTGTTCATAATGAAATGCACTTCGAAGCAAATATTATAAATAATCATGTGGGTCATGGTGAAGTGACGATAATTTGTCCATTTATAAAAACCATAGATAACGTAGTTTCATAATGATTTCTCCCTGACCTTTCCCACGCAACAACTCATTTAGGTACTCAGACACGTATATTTTGCCGTGAAAATAAACACTTCAATGTCAAAAATATAATAAAGCTTTGTTATTGTTACTGGCGACAGCTATTTGTTTGTCCTTACGGTAGATTAGTTTTGATTTGCTTTTGTTTCCGCCGCGTGGAAACATAAAGGTTTTAAATTAGAATATTATTTTATATTTCAAACTGATATCTTTTCATTTTTGCTTTTAGGTTACCGTAACATAATGGTAAAACAGGATCCCATTAAACTAAGAATTCATGTCCGTCCATTTATGCGTTTGTCCATCCATCTGGCCTGGCTGCCACCACCACCATCAGACTGTATCTCATATTCGTTATAAGATATAGATAGATGTTTGCACTAGTTGAGCTACTTGAGCTATTGATTTTTACCACTGTTATATTTTTGATGCTCTTATAACAAAATAAAAACAAAAAACGTGATTTTTGCCGGTTTTACAATTATTAATAATCATGATAAAAACAATTAACGACCCCACGGACCCGAGTACTCCGGCGTATTTTTGTCGGTCGGAGTGGAATCCCAAGTAGACCCGTAGGACTCTCAGCTCTGGCTTGCCTTGATTGGCCTACTATAGAGGAGACGTCAGACCTATGTGCTCCAGGGATGGAAGTGTAAATTTGCGTAAGTCGCGAGTTGGTGCCGTGAGTATCACAAGCCACTGCGCAGAAAGCGGTGTACACCTCTGTCACCTCTCTACACCACTGTGTCGCCTCTCTACCGGTGTAGCCTCTGGCTGTCTCTGCCTGGCTGTAACGGCATTTATAGAGGCCCATCCAGTCAGCGGCAAGTCACCGCCTGCCTCGACAGCAAATAAAAATCATTGTTACGATAGGTGTCCGGCAGACCTCTTTTTCATAACTCTATCTCTAATCCATACGACCTTCATCACCATAGCTCATTTAGTCTTTTCTATTTAATTTCCAATAGTGTCTATGTATACGCCTCCTGGGACAGGTTTACGGATATTTATTGTTGTGTCCGTGAATAGGTTGCAGCGGGTGTACAACATAGCAATTTCCTCTAAAGGGGCTCTACGTGTTGGATCTATATCTCCACGCAAGCCTATCAAAAAACCGGGATTTGTAAGCCTGTAATTCCCAAGGAGATATAATGATAAAGAAACCATTCATGAGTCTCATTCGCACTGGTATTTCCGTTGGACCCCGGAAGAGTAAGTTGCTACAAAGCGCTACGAGTTTAGCTACGCCGTAGCACTGTTTATCGTAGCGGCTTACTTTAAACCTACGTCTTTTCACTTGACAGAGAGACGTGTTTATTGGATTTGATATAATTTATTTGCTGCCGTTGCTCGATTGCATCAATGTGTAACAAAACGCTGATGTACTACGAACATCATAAATACACCTACACACACTGACAAACTAGAACATGCAGAGGTACCTTTAAGTAACAAACAATAGGATATTTAAAACAACATTATATATATCTTCACCATCAATTATCACTTATTTATGACACAATAATATGCAGCAATCTAGGTTTTGTTTCTGTAATTTTTAATTGTTATTACTCAGTTTTGTTCAAACTTAAATTAAGTTATATGCTGAATGTATGTCACCATAAGATACTGCCGATTAAATAATGTGCTAACCCTACTGTTGTTAATCATAGTCACGCATGCGATTAATGCAAATTGTGTTAGGCGGTTGCAAATTCTGGTAAATTAAGAAGATAATGTAACTCACAAAATTGACAGCTAAAGTATTAGGCTACATACGATGATGTTTTTAGTAAATTGGTTGTTAAATGTTTGCGCTAACTGATTTTTAAGGAGTCATATACGTATTTATTTAGCTCTTAAAATAGCGGGTTATTACCTACAATATAAGTACTCAAATATTCTATTTTCCATGGCCATATCGTAATTTTGGTTTATGGATAGGTTATTTGTTCCGGGTTCTAAGGCACTGGTCTCACCGCGAGCTACTAAGATATAAACACGAACAAAAAATACGCCCTCCCATATAAATAAAAGAGACACGGCGATACTCGCCAAGTTATCAGCTATCACCGCCGCACGAGTATCGCCCCGTCTCTTTTTTTTTACACGGGAGTGCCTATCTTTTGTTCGTGTTTATAGCCCATAGTTCATAGCTTATAGTAGCTCGCGGCGAGACCAGTGCCTTATGGATAGGTTGTTTGTTATTATATATCATCTGTTTTTAATGAAATTTATTTCTTAAGCTCGAATTACACTTGGTCATTCGCCGCATGCGGCCGCCGAATCACCGAACGACGAAGTGTAACTGCCGCTTAAGTCAAGCAAGCAACCGCTATCTTGAGTTGGCCAGATTTGTTGGGAGTATCCTTTCCATGTGGTCCATCTGGGTAATTTTACTTTATGTGCATTTCACGGATACCTGTATGCTTAGCACATGATTGGTACGTCAGTATGTCGCCGCGAGATATTTTTTCCATATTTTACTAACAATATGAATAAAAGAGGGACGGATAGTCTATCTCGCGGCGACATACTGTCGCACCAATCCTGTGCTAAGCCTACTGTTGATGCGAGCGAGAAACATAGAAAGGAAATCCGCAGCTAAGATTTATTCACGCAGTCAACCCATGGAAAGGATACATTAGTGTACTCTAGGTCAATCCATTTGAAGAAAGTGTAAATATTCTTTACGTGATTTTATTGAAATATTTGAAAACAGTTTAAAAAATATTATTTAGTATAATATATAACCATTAAAGCAAGAGATATACAATTTATAATGGTTACACATTTGCTATTGATTTAATTCTCAGATGTGATTTTAATAAAAAAACATTTGAAGATTGTTTACATAAAGGTACATTCAATTGGATTTACTTAAGGTCTCCCCAAACCTATCGACAGTTTCGCATTTTTAAGGCAAATCGCGCCGTATCATCGTCGATCGATGTCGTCCGAGTTATTTCTTTTTCGCAATGGGTTTAGCCGCCGAATTCACGGTGATAGATTTGGGGAGACCCTTAGGATACATATGTGAGGGGCTTATCTAAACTCGATTTTGTCTTAGATATTTACCCCCTCATACATAAACGTCTGCTAACGTAGCAAGCCGCTAAGTATTGTTTGTCTTACCAATACGTCCATAAGAGCTAAAAAACAATATTTTAGGAAACGTTTATGAATAAGGGGGTTAATTGGTAAAAGCCAATTCCGTTATGGTTATACTATCTGCATAACTATACATGTCAGCGTCCGTAGCCTATTTAGTTGGTAGTGACCCTGCCTACGAAGCTGGAGGTACCGGGTTCGAATCCCGGCGAGGGCATTATTTGTGTATTTATTTATCACAAATGTTTGTTCCTTGGTCATGGCTGTCTATGTATTTAAGTATTTATTATGTATGTATCTATTATATATGTCGTCGCCTGGTACCCACATCACAAGCCTTAATTGAGCTTACCGTAGGACTAGGTCGATTTGTGTCAGATGTCCCAAGATATTTATTTATTATTTATTTATTTAACTATGTTTTTCGCGGTAGGGCCGCGCAGGTGTGAAAGAGATTGTACAATTGAGATTTATGTTATGACCCTACTCGCCACTTAGTTTTGCGGATAGTATAGCGATAAAGTTGGATATTTTACTGAAACGCTCACATATTCGTTACCTTCACACTTGAGCCCCTGTTTAAAGAAGCCGTACAGCAGGTTGCCGCAGTGGTCGCAGAACGTCGGCGACATGAACTGATGGGGTCGGAACCGGTGCGGCACGTCTACCTTGAAGCGCTCGCGCAGGTACTGCAATAAAAAAAGTGAGAGTTCATCAGGCGTGTATTTATTTAAATACGCCATCTAGTAGACTTCGATTAACGGTTCGCACACACGCACACACACACACACACACACACACACACATACACACACACATTATCAGACTATTTCACTTCGCTGCTGGAGGTAGGCCTCTCCTATTAACAACGTGTAGGGACGCATTAGGAGCTAAATGCCCATAACTGCTACGCTGAGCAAGCGGATTGGCGGTAGTAGTGTCGTGTCCACTATGATGATGCTGCTGCCTACCAACTTTGTATAAACAACTGATCAGTAACACTTTAATACCCTAGCCAACACTAACGACACCGGCGGGAAGAGTTGAAGTGGTGATGGTGACAAATGTATTACTGCCGTCACCACGTGGGGCCGGGAAATAGTTAATCGTCACAAAACCTCTGTCATAACATATCACATAATAGTTTTGTCGGCTTCCGTAGGCTAGGCGAGGCGGTAGTCCGAAATTGGAAATCCCGGTTACAAATTCCAGTGAGGGCATCACAGCTTGCTTATACAAGGGTATTTTGCACATCGCACAGTAGTAACCGTACTTGCTAAGTCCAATATTTAAAAAAAGCCCTTAACAGTTTTCTGCAATAACCTAGGGTTCTCACTACAGTGAATGCCGAGTGCGCAGAAGATCCTGGACCCTTCCCCAGCAGCTTGCAATGGCACCGCTTGTGCATCGCCGTCTGGCACACCGCAAAGCAGTAGCCCTGGATACCAAGTCCCAACAAATACTAAAAAGTTTCCTGCAATAACCCAGGGTTCTCACCACAGTGGACGCCGAGTGCGCAGACCCCGGACAATTCTCCAGCAGCTTGCAATAGCACCGCTCGTGCATCGCTGTCTGGCACACAGCACAGCTGTAGCCCTGGATACCGTCCCCACAAAAATACTAAACAATTTCGTACAATAACCTAGGGTGCTCACCACAGTGGACGCCGAGTGCGCAGAAGACCCCGGACACTTCCCCAGCAGCTTGCGATGGCACCGCTTCTGCATCGCCGTCTGGCACACAGCACAGCTGTAGCCCTGGATACCGTCCCCACAAAAATACTAAACAGTTTCGTGCAATAACCTAGGGTGCTCACCACAGTGGACGCCGAGTGCGCAGAAGACCCCGGACACTTCCCCAGCAGCTTGCAATGGCACCGCTTGTAAATCGTCGTCTAGCACACAGCATAGCTGTAGCCCTGGATACCGTCCCCACAAATACTAAACAGTTTCCTGCAATAACTTAGGGTTCTCACCACAGTGGACGCAGAGTGCGCAGAAGACCCTGGACACTTCCCCAGCAGCTTGCAATGGCACCGCTTGTGCACCGCCGTCTGGCACACAGCACAGCGGTAGCTCTAGCTGTGTACCAAGTCCCCACAAATACTAAACAGTTTCGTGCAATAACCTAGGGTTCTCACCACAGTGGACACCGAGTGCGCAGAAGACCCTGGACACTTCCCCAGCAGCTTGCAATGGCACCGCTTGTGCATCGCCGTCTAGCACACAGCATAGCTGTAGCCCCGTCCCCACAAATACTAAACAGTTTCCTGCAATAACCTAGGGTTCTCACCACAGTTGACGCCGAGTGCGCAGACCCCGGACAATTCTCCAGCAGCTTGCAATAGCACCGCTGATGCATCGCCGTCTGGCACACCGCACAGGTGTAGCCCTGGATGCCATCCCCACAAATATTAAACAGTTTCGTACAATATTCTAGGGTTCTCACCACAGTGGACGCCGAGTGTGCAGAAGACCCCGGACACTTCCCAAGCAGCTTGCGATGGCACCGCTTGTGCATCGCCGTCTGGTACACAGCACAGCTGTAGCCCTGGATACCGTCCCCACAAATACTAAACAGTTTCCTGCAATAATCCAGAGTTCTCACCACAGTGGACCCCGAGTACGCAGAAGACCCTGGATACTTAATTGCCAAGCAACTTGCAATGGCACCGCTTCTGCACCGCCGTCTGGCACACAGCACAGCTGTAGCACTAGATACCAAGTCCCCACAAATACTAAACAGTTTTCTGCAATAACCTAGGGTGCTCACCACAGTGGACGCAGAGTGCACACAAGACCCTGGACACTTCCCAAGCTACTTGCAATGACACCGCTTGTGCACCGCCATCTGGCACACAGCATAGCTGTAGCCCTGGATACCCTCCCCACAAATACTAAACAGTTTCCTGCAATACTTAACTTAGGGTTCTCACCACAGTGGACGCAGAGTGCGCAGAAGACCCCGGACACTTCCCCAGCAGCTTACAATGGCACCGCTTGTGCACCACCGTCTGGCACACAGCACAGCGATAGCTCTAGCTGTGTACCAAGTCCCCACAAATACTAAACAGTTTCGTGCAATAACCTAGGGTTCTCACCACAGTGGACGCCGAGTGCGTAGAACACCCTGGACACTTCCCAAGCAACTTGCAATAGCACCGCTTGTGCTCCGCCGTCTGGCGCACCTCACAACAGTGGCTCTGTGTATCAAGTCCGCACATAAATACTAAACAGTTTCGTGCAATAACCTAGGGTTCTCACCACAGTGGACGCCGAGTGCGCAGAAGACCCCGGACACTTCCCCAGCAGCTTGCAATGGCACCGCTTGTGCATCGCCGTCTGGCACACAGCACAGCTGTAGCCCTGGATACAGTCCCCACAAACACTAAACAGTTTCCTACAATAACCTAGGGTTCTCACTACAGTGAATGCCAAGTGCGCAGAAGATCCCGGACCCTTCCCCAGCAGCTTGCAATGGCACCGCTTGTGCACTGCCGTCTGGCACACTTCACAGCTATAGCCCTGGATACCAAGTACCCACGAATACTAAACAGTTTCCTGCAATAACTTAGGGTTCTCACCACAGTGGACGCCGAATGCGCAGAAGACCCTGGACACTTCCCAAGCAGCTTACAATGGCACCGCTTGTGCACCGCCGTCTGGCACACCGCGCAGCGGTAGCCCTGCTTGCCGAAGCCCCACAGAAACTCCTTGCAGAACGCGCAGAAGGTGGGCTGTCTGAAGAACTTGGCTACGAACCGGTGCCCGTTCACTTCGTGCACCCTGGAACAGATATTAGAGTTATGTTTAAAACGTGTAGTTTCTCAACTATAAATAAGTAATGCTAATGACATTCGGGTGTCTCATATGTATGATAAAAAAAATATGAATTTGTTCTATACAGTGAACATGTGCGTTCACTGTGCAAGATATACGGTGATATTATTTTTAAGAAATTCACTGTGCATCCGTAGGTTTAACAACTTTCGTTTAATTCAGGCTGAGACGATAAAGAACACATACTTAGTTGTCAATAAGACGTTATTTTAATAAAGCTATGCAGTATACAAATAACGTCACATTAACCAAATGCGGCCCACGTCGATTTTGTTGAATACTACGTGGCCCTGATTTACCGACCCCTAGGGGGCTACCACGATCTACTAATGCGATTGAATTTAGGACCTAAACTGAATCACAATGTGTCAGTGCTATACAACAACTGTCAAAAACTAACAAGGCGAACCTAAACTGAATCGCATTCAGGAGGTCATAGTTTAATACAATAATAGTTCATGGTTTAATATATAAGGACTGTTCATTTTACTAAGAGGACACACTTAAACGTCTATTATACATCGGTTTTTAAATCGATCGATGAACAGTTTACAGCCATGAAATTAGCAAAGCCATCTTTTTCAATTAATATATGTTTGCTTTTCAAGTATCCATTACTATATCTGATAAAGACATACGTATTCAATTTGATAATCGTAAATTGATTCTGCACAATGGTGTATAGAAAAATATTCACTGTGAAAGATTGCAAATATCCAGTGGCGTAGCTAGGCGGGGGCAGGGGGGGCTCGTGCCCCGGGTGCGAAATCAGAGGGGGCGCCAAATCGGCCAAAATTTTTGATATACTTTTGCATAATTTATACATAAGAAAAATTAAAATTCATAAAATGTGTACATTTTCCCCGGGCGTCAAATTAAAAGAGGCGCCAAATCGGCAAAATATTTTGATTTCCTTGTGCATAATTTACATATGAAGAAAATCTGTAGGTATGCATACATTTTAGAAAGGTACATTTTACACCCTTTGGCGCCCGCGACAAACCAGAGGGGGCGCCAAATCGGCCAAAATTTTTGATATACTTTTGCATAATTTATACATAAGAAAAATTTAAATTCATAAAATGCTAAACGTGTACATTTTCCCCGGGCGTCAAATTAAAAGAGGCGCCAAATCGGCAAAATATTTTGATTTCCTTGTGCATAATTTACATATGAAGAAAATCTGTAGGTATGCATACATTTTAGAAAGGTACATTTTCCCACCCTTTGGCGCCCGCGACAAATCAGGGTGGGCACCAAATCGGTCAACATTTTTGATTTCCTTGTGCATAATCAATGAAAACATAAAGAAAATCTTTATGCGTAATTAAAAAAAATGCTAGATTGGTACATATTCCACGGGCGCAATATCAGGGGGGGGGCGCTTCAAACCAGCCAGTTTTTTTTATTTCCTTATGCATAATTTACACATAAAGAAATCAAAAATGTTTACAGAAAGGTCAATTTTAAAACTTTATTTCAGAAAGTCCGTAAGTGCTGTATTTTTTGTCGTTTTCTTTAGATTTTTTTCTCTTTACCGCGTAATACCTTATTTGCAGAATTTTTAGTACCTACCAAAAGTATGGAAATGTAGTACTTATTAGCTTCGAACAAAGGCTATATTCGGACTTTCATACATATGCGACCTTTGATTGTAGGGGATGAATTTTTTTATGGTAAGCACCCCTAATGGCTTCTATTAGATATTTTTACCAAGTTTCAGCTTCTTATGTTTGACAGTTTCTGACGTACGTCGCTTATACGGTTTTCAGAAAATAACGTTTTTAGGATTCCGTAGCCAAAATGTCAAAAACGGTACCCTTATAGTTTCGCCATGTCATGTTAATACTACAAATCTGCAATTTGGTACAGGTATACCTACGTATTACTCATTCCAACAAAAAGTAGAAAACAAAAATTTTTCGGGTACGTCCCCAATTGGTGAGGTGGAAATGTTTTTTTTATTTGCTGTAATTGTATAGTTATCATTGAATAGGTCTCTTAAAAAGAATAAGGATCTTGAAAGAATGTTTTTTTTCTAAAGTCAATGTTTTCGGAGATAATCGCTCCAGAAGAAAAAAAAATTGTGTCCTCCTCCCCTCTAACTTTTGATTTGTAGGTCCAAAAAATATGAATCACTGTGCTTATAGAATACTTTACAATAAAACTATTTCGAACATAATCTGCTCAGCCGTTTTTGAATAACTACGTAACCCCACACTGTGCATGGCCCGAGATAGTTTTTTTAATTATTAGTCCGTACTCTATTAACTAAGGCCCACCTGTACAGAAAATATTAATATCACTTGTTTAAAAAAAGAAGGAAATAAAAGGAATCGAAAAGTTGAAACTTTGTTTTACAGGTACTATAGATTTTTCATATGAGGCGAAAAATAAAAAGGGTTAAATTTTAATGTTTTTGTGTCAAAATATCTACGACAATCTGTATTATTATGTAGCCAATTTGTTAGTCTGTTTGGAAGATAATTAAGTCATGAACAATACCACTATAAGTATTCTTGAAATATTTTAATTAGGTATCCTAAAATTTTTGACATTTAATTGAAATAGTAACATTGGGGCACATTTGCACCTAAGTGTATATAGGCATATTGTACATTCTAACAAGACATTTGATGATGTACTTACATTGTACACAAACTTCTGATTTCTAAATTAGTTTCTTATCAATCTTTCACGTTAGTTTTATATAGATAAAATCACTGCTGGGCATCTAAAGTCACTAAACTTAATGTCTTGTTAGAATGTAGTACTAGTACAGTACACAGTATGCCTACATATACACATTCGAATTGAGAACCTCCACCTTTTTTGAAGTCGGTTGAAAATCAACTTTTTTATCCTGCCTAGTCGGTTGAAAAGTGAGCCATTTCACGGAACTCTTAAATGGCTCACTTTTAGGATTACGTAATTTTTTCAATATTCAACCTACTAGGTAGGAAAAAAAAAGTACTAACTAGTAACCCTTTAAGTTCAGTTAAGGGGGGGGGGGGCGCAAATTTGGCGCCTGCCCCGGGCGCCTTTTACCCTAGCTACGCCCCTGCAAATATCTAGGAAATTTTAAGTCGACGTTATACTAAATCATTAAACAATTTAGAGAGTGTCATATGCTTGAAGATTCACCGAAGTCTAAACACAGTAATATTAGTTGCATACCTTAAAATTGTCTATTGAACTTTACGTCGTTTCACTAAAAAAGTATGGAATTTTTGCATTTTGGTGGCCCATAAAAAGTACCTAAAATATGATACTAATGACATTAACGCAGTCCTAATACTGTCATGCTGTCGTAGAAGAGTATGTGCCTGAGTAGAAAATCATTAAAAAAAAAACAATTTCGGGAAGGACGCCCTTGCTTGGCAGGCAATTTGATTATATGGTCTTTTAACTGCTTCCTATTTCACAACAGGGTCAAGTTAGCGGGGATATTTATAGAAAATATTGCATCCAAAATCGGTTTTTTGATGTCTATCGAAGACATAGTATCTCTCACCGGTTAGTTTGGTCTGATTTGGCAAGGGCACATCATAAGGGCTACATTAGAGCTATTTAATTAAAAGTCATAGAATTTGTTTAAAAAGACGACATCCATAAAATTGTCTTCATCTTCATCCTATATAGCGGTAATGGCCTATTGTGAAGATAGATACACTTAAGAAACAATAGACGAAAAACTAAATCATTGAAAAAATTCAAACGTATATAGTTCGCAATTAGTTGTAAAATGTCAAAAAGTAGTTTGCAGAAAATAAGTTTCGTGGCCAAACAGTAGTCTAAAAATGTAGTTGCCGATCATTAATATATTAAATTGAGACATTACTTATTATTTGTCTATTTTAGTTAAATAATATTTCACAAATAAAAATAAAATACGATAAAAGAAAAAAATATTCACGTGAGGTTTTTCGTGTCCGCTTAGTAAAATGAACAGTCCTTAGGTAACTCTACATTTGAATATTCCGACAAAAAAAATGTGTGTACCTAAGTACCTAGTGGATAACATTTCGTCGAGATGTCGAGTGACTACGAGTAATAATATATGTTAGATTACTTCATTATTTCCTGGATCTCTGCAATGCTCTTTGCTCCACTTTCTTTGTCTGGATTCCACCTAAGTGTGACTAACGAAAGATCCCAGGTATATTCCGATTCGCGCAACTCATTAGCAACATAACACATTTTCCCTATTTACGTTCTATTTTTGAGTGATATTTAGTCATATTGAGTGTTTTAAGTGACATGCTCGCACGTGTTTTGACAGCAATGGAATGTTAGGGCCTGAGCCAAGAATTCTGACGCGAGACACCAGGTAACTAGGATCGAGGGGGCGGCCCCGTCGGCGGTAAACAAGAAAGTGTGGATTCGTACATTGTAAAACTACTTGATGAGTGTTGAGTAACATATAGGATGGGTCGATTCAGTGCAATTTATACAAATATTATTACAATGTGTAAAAGTACGAGGACTGATCCGAAAGGTGCATTCAGACCAAACGAGCATTCGCTATTCTATAAATCCACTCTACGAAATCAACTAATCACGTTTTGTGTAACGATCGAATTTCGTAGAGTGGGGGGATAGAATAGCGAATGCTCGCTTGCCGCGACTGCACCTGAAGGCTTTTAGTTGCTCCGGTTTTATTCATGCGATTTCAATAAAACTTACACTATTTCGAGGAATATTTGAATGACGCTTTAAGCGGTGTAAATTTGTTTTAGTAAAGTTTTTAGATATTTTTATTATTTTCATTTACTTAGACGTGTCGAGCCTTACTCAAATGACCATGATACCGGTTTTTAAGAAACTTTTTCATGAGACACTATGAACATCATTCGCGTATAAAACTATTTTTGATTATTGGTACTAGTAATTGCAGATATTTCCGTTGGTGTACTGCCATTTGGCAAATTATGTTTCCCAAATATGACTTCCCAAATAACTTATCGCAATAGTCTCATTTCCCAAACAAATCTTTAGCAAAGTTACATTTCTCATTTTATTCATTTGGTCAAATTATTATATTGCAAAGTTTCACTTCGTCAAGATTTTATGAAGCAAAAGCTTATTAAGCAAATGTTTTATTTTGTCATAAGTTAAAATTAAAAAAAAAATTGCCAAATTTGATACTTCGCAAGCTCTATTTATAGCAAAAGCCTGGCAAATGAAAATATTATTTTAAAGTTCGTAGGTCTATACAGCCGAAATTAAATGTAATGTCATAAAAAAACTATCCCAGAGCCACCGTTAGGTACGACGACGAGCGAAGCGAGGAGGAGTGTTAGGTGAAACTGCGACCATACAGCGGAACCGACTGTTTTGCTATTCCCTCGGCATTGCGTTCCCTCATCAGTTTCATCTAAATTACTGTTTAGAACCAGACTTTTAATCATCAACATAATATAAAACCCCGTGTGAGCTTTTATTAAAAAAAACATAAACATACTTCAATCTTTCGGCGAAATGACTTTATGCGAAAAATTGGTTGCGATGTAATATTGTATATGCGGTATAAATCGTATCATCATCATCATCATCATATCAGCCGAAAGACGTCCACTGCTGAACATAGGCCTCCCCCAAAGATTGCCACAATGACCGGTCCTGCGCCACCCGCGCATACGTGATATCCTTTACTTTAATCATAAATGAATAGACATCGTAATTAAAAAAAACTCAAAACGATCCAAATTAAATATCCCGGGCATATTCAAGTACGGCTTTCAGAGATTTTTATACAAAATATGCATCAATGTGTCATAAATGCCCATTTTTTCCATGCAATGTTAAACTTCATACAAAACAGCATTTTGAAAAATAAATATAATAAAAAAACTATTCCCATTACATGCATATGCAATGATATAAATCGCATGAGGAGAACCGGAGCAACTAAAAACTTTCGGAACAGCCCTCGTACATTTACATTCTATTACTCGCTCAATCGTCGAATATTTAAGTGTATCTACTCGATAATGAATGCACGATGCTCTTCTGACCACTGATGTATTGTGGCTAATAAAACCGCACAATGGGTGGTTCGAATGACATGCACAATAATTAGTAAAAGACCGAGCCCCATTTTCAAAGACCATTACGAATTCTTTTTTTTTTTCATATAAAATAATTCAATATGCAATGTCTCAGGGTGATATTTGGGTTGTGTACAGCGTAGTAGGTACTAACTGGAGACAATCAAGAAATCGAGTTACTTTACTAATTATTAGTTAATTCATACTCAACTATATCTATTAGGGATAAATTATTAACAAGGAGTTTTCTTTCGCTTTGTATACAAAATTGCATTCGATTTTTCCACGTGTCAAATAGATATACACATTACATCGTTTCTCGATAAATAAAAAATTATGATTGCATAACGCTTTAGTGGATAAGAGTCATAAGACTAACTTAAAATTACTTTGCAATATCGGTTCCCATAGTACCTACGTACTTACTAAGGCTTACGTCTGGTTAAGGTTAATGGTAATGTTAAAAATATCTACACGCTATGTACCTGGGGACCGACAAAGCTAAAATAGTACATTACGATACTAGTGCGAAGAAAATGAAGATAAATCAAAATACGACCGAAGGAAGTGTTTTAAATGGACACTATAAGTTACGATTCGCATTTTCGCACGTGTAGTTATCGTACGATACTTTTTTTTGGTACTAATGGCACTCCGAAGTTTGGACCTAACAAAAAATTAATCACTTCTCCCATTAGTGCGTAAAAAACACCATCTGTACTGAAAACATAATAGTTATTTGTTATACAAGGGTGCAAAGTTGTATTTTACCCGCGAGTATGAAATTGAAACACGAGCAAGCGAAAGGATTCTATAGTTGAACCACGAGCGAAGCGAGTGGTTCTAAAATAGAATCCTGAGCAGCGAGTGTTTTAACATACGAGAAGTAAAATACATTTGCACCCGTGTGTAACACAAAACTTTTCCCCTCACTATAGCGAGGAAACTCAAAAGAGGTAATTATTTGTTCACATTACAATCATCATCGGGTTAGTGATAATAATTTTCCAAATGCATCATGTATTTAATGCAAGATTTTGTCGCAGTAAACTTACCACGAAAAAGTAATCGCATCACGATTTCAACACATTCCTGTAGTTGCACACCAACGCCAATGCATTATTAAATCATTCTCATTCATTACTTTTACAAAATTATAACAGAACACCCTGAAAGTTGTTTAGTTTACTATTTTTATGCGTGTTCGAGTCGGTAAATAAAGATTATAACCTATAATATTCTTTGACAATGTTGACGTTGACATTTTCTGCGTTTTGTGATTGCATCTAGTCATCTTATCATCATTCACTAAAACAATTGTTACTTATGGAATTTTAGGATTTATATGATAAAATCATCATATTATATAAAGGTTTGTATTTTACACTAAATTCTCAAACAAATTATTTAATTATCATTAATATGGAACAATTTCCATGAGCATTTTACGTTTTGTTATTCCAAAACCAAGATCATTACTTTGCCACACAAGTGAATAATATGCGTTTTTACACGTTCGTATTAAAGGATAAACGAGCACTTTACGAGCTAGTGAGGGGAAAATTTAATTTTAACTTTGTGAACTATTTTAATAGAAAACAAGTACCTTCCTCTCTAGTTTTTTAAATAAGCTTTCAAACAGTAATCCTTATTATTTATTTTCAAAACCTAATCTGTTTCACCTAACCTATATCTAAGATTGGCCCTTGTGGCATTGTACCGAGGATGCTGGCGGCATTTCCTCGCTTTATCGCAACACTGATGTGTTGTGCTAGGAAGTCGCCAGCTCGTCGGTCTTCAGTTACGTCAACCAGACGTTTCACGATCTCAGCAAACAATTTGCGTGCGCTGAAGCGCTGAACCAGTATGAACCAAGCAGTAATTAATAATGGATATGGGAGTGTCCAAAATGGCGAGTCCCGATTGCTGTATGTGTATTGTGTAGCTGTGTACCCAATATTACAATTATTATAATTAGGCTATTGGAAAAAAAATTGATACATCAAAATACACATTTGTAGATATACAAGATCTTATATTGCGGATGTAACATCGATCGTAATTAGCATTACAGATACGCGTAGAAGATCAATGAACCGCGACGCGACCGGCGTGCGCGTCGCTCGTAAACGAAAAGCTTATTAGTTATGCGCGAATATTTTCATCCCAATTTACGCTCATTTTAAGCGCCGGTTCCGACTAGATAGTGTTTTCGGAATCGGTTATTTTATCGCGGCCGTAAAGAGGCCATTACCGCATCAAATTAGAGTTTCTGGCACTTGGATCTATTTTTGGCCGTCTACAAAGTCTACGCTTTACTTCTGCTGGTTGAAATACTGGGGTATCACGGTCATTAACATTAGATGTAGAAAGATACAGAGGTGGTAATCGGCAAGGCAATTAGCAATAGTTTGGTGACGTACATTCAAAATAAATGATTAAATATGAAAAGACTGATCGAAATCTAAATCAAAAACTTATGTAAAATTATATCTGTTAAATATATCTGAAAATACTGATATTATATAAATTTTGATTCGAAATGGGTAGCAGTGTCACCATAGTCAACACGCTACTGCGATTACTAACCCGCTTGCCCAGTGATAATGGGCATTTACCTTCTAATGTTGCCATACGCATAGTTCATACGAGAGGCCTACGTCAAGCAGTCCAGCAACTGAGATAGGCTGATGATGTGTGTGTGTAACTGTGTAGGTATGTGTGTGAATGTATTTAAACTGAGGTGATGCTCACTTGTTATGCTTGATAGCCCCTCGTCGTTGCGTGATGCACTTGCCCCGGGAGAGCCGCTGCCCCGCGCCCCCGCCCCCGTCTGCGCCCTCGCCCCAGCCGCCCAACCACTGAAATGTGAACAAAATGCTTTAAAGTTTAACTATTAATAGTTTTGCTAAAGATTTACCCCCTTATTCATAACGACGTCTCTAAGCCAAGCCGCTAAGTATTGTTTCTCCCTTGCAATCTTATAGACATATTGATAAGACTGAAAGGGACAAACAATACTTAGCGGCTTGTTAAGACACGTTTATGAATAAGACGGCTACACTGGAATTAACGCGAAAAAAAATAAGTTTTTGTTTTAAACCTTGTTTTTTGACAGTGATTGTGACTTTTTTACAGATTTAATCGATTATCAAAGGAAAACACCTTTACACCAAACACGTAGATACATCAAAAATATAACATAGGTCTAAATCTCGATAACAGTCCTAATGTTTGTTATTTAAATTATACTAATTATACAGGGTGGTTCAAACCTTGACGTCAAAAAATTTTTTTTAGATTCCTCACGTCATGAGCTCAGAATATACCCCATGTATGTTAGCCGATTTTTTGTAGTTTTCGAGTTACGAATTTTTTAAAATTTTTTTTTGAGAAATTCTGGAATGAAGTAAATTAATAATAAAAAAAACTGTTAGGTTTTGTAACTAGTTTCTTTTTGTAAAAGTATTACTACAAATAAAGCATTTACTGACAAAAAAATTTGCGCCCTCACTTTGACACAAGTAGGATAAAAAAATACAAAA
>JALPQI010015599.1:0-28327 GCA_025490895.1 Thaumatotibia leucotreta | reverse complement strand
ACAGATGTTTGTGAGCACGTGAGCAGCCTATAATTAACCTATGATAGTCCACTGCTGGACGTAGGCCTCTCCTATTGACTATGCGACGACACATTAGGCGGTAAATGCCCATAATCGCCACGCTGGGCAAGCGGATTGATGACGCTGCTGCCCATCATCAATCTTTTATCAAATGGTCAGTGACACTTCAATCCCTTAGACTTCGACTCTTACGACACCCGCAGGAGGAGTTGGGGTGATGAGAAATGTATTTTCACACCACCTATTCGAATACGGGTTTTTTCTTCCTTGCTAGGAGGGATTAAAGTGGCACTTTTCTGTTCAAGAACTTTTTATTGCCAGCCTAAAAAATTACAATGAAATATGAAAATAAACAGTACGTTCATAATTGATAAAATTTTCTTCAGAATCGCATTTGCATAAATATTAAATATGTGATATATCTTTTATTTTTCTCACAGGTGTTGTGAAAAGCAGTATGTGTCACACGGTATAAAAATTATTTCGTCTTGGGCGTTAACGCTTGAATCCTTCAGTACGCTCAGGATTCAATATACCTACGCCCACGCCGGAAATATACCATTTTGATCCTTTGTGACACAATCTACTATTTCTTACTGCTGTCACCACACGGCCGAGCAGCCTAGTCGCCCAGATATATCTGATGCCGACGTATCCTAGATGAAAATAAATTAGATTTGTCATCAATCGAAGTTAGTCAGTCGGAATGGTCGCCGCTTTAGGAGCCTCACGAGACGGCCGCCAGATGGAGATAGGAGCGTATCGGCTTTCAATTAGTGAGGCGGGGATGCGATGTACGGTAGATACGGGATACTATTATATTGATTTAAACTTTCACAATTATCACTCATATTTTAAAGACAAACGGGTCTTAAT
Organism: Thaumatotibia leucotreta; assembly: GCA_025490895.1. Classification (NCBI taxonomy): domain Eukaryota; kingdom Metazoa; phylum Arthropoda; class Insecta; order Lepidoptera; family Tortricidae; genus Thaumatotibia; species Thaumatotibia leucotreta. The sequence goes on along the minus strand of JALPQI010015599.1, from coordinate 27,430 downwards.
CGCGTAAACTTACGTTTAATTATATCCTGGCGTTTCGGGCATGGCCTTTTCGTGACAACAGCAGAAAGAATACATTTGTCATCACCCCAACTCCTACTGCGGGTGTCGTAAGAGTCGACTAAGGGATTGAAGTGTCACTGGCCATATTTGATTAAAGATTGATGATGGGCAGCAGCGTCATCATAGTGGACACATTACTGCGATCGCCAATCCGCTTGCCCAGCGTGGCGATTATGGGCATTTACCTCCTAATGCGTCTATACGCATATTACGCATAGTTAATAGGAGAGGCCTACGTCCAGCACTGGACTATCATAGGCTGATGATGATGATGAATAAATCCACTGACATGGTTCATGTAGCTATTGTCAACACTCTTGTTTTACATTGAAATAGAGTCTATCGCAAAAATCAAAGCCTGTGAGTGGTTAAAAAAAAGATATTATTGATATTAAATGTATTTTGTGGAGCAAATCAAATTTTTTAAAATATTTCAAGTCCTACTTCTGGCGTTGGTAAACTTCGCAATTTTTTCTTTGGATGAGACATCTAATATTTAAATTTATATAGTGTTATTACTTAAATACAATAAAAAACAAACAACAAACAGTTGTTCCAAATATTATTGTTAGAAAAATAATAAAAATGTCTGTGCTTTTACGGTGATCTAGCAACCCAGGAGTTTTCGGACTATAGTTACGTTTTCTCGACATAAAAAGCTTAAGTCGGGTTTAACAATTCCTATGACTTTTGACACAAGGTTAAAAGATACATCTCACACTCACAGAACCGACCTTTAGCCGTACCATGACTTCGCAAGTATCGGTAACGTTAGGTTTTACTCGATACGTAAAGCAGGCCATCGCGCTCGCTCCAATATGTGAGTGCGAGCGGGATAGAATGCATTACATAATTTACATATCGAGTAAAACCCAACGTATAGTCCGCTGCTAGACGTAGGCCTCTCCTATTAACTATGCATATAGACGCATTAGGAGGTAAATGCCCATAATCGCCACGCTGTGCAAGCGGATTAGCGATCGCAGTAATGTGTCCACTATGATGACGCTGCTGCCCATCATCAATCTTTTATCAAAGTCAGTGACAATTCAATCCCTTAGTCGACTTTTACGACCGCAGGAGGAGTTAAGGTGGTGACAAATGTATTCTTACTGCGATCAAAGGCCAAAGGTTAGGTCCCGTATCTACCAAGTGTAGGCATCGAAAGATCGTATCTTACAGCTTCGTTAGCCGGTAATGACGAAGCTCGAATTGTTATTCATGTCTCCTCAAGTTACTGGATCCACTTTTATTTTATGTACGTTAATATGTCTTCCAATTGAAATGGTACATTTGGTTGAGTTTATTTGAATATTAGGCTAGCCTTCAACTAGAGACCATTTTTTTTTACATACATCATCAGCTTGTATCAGTCCAGTGCTGGACAGCTGTATCTTCTTAAGGTGCATTTAGACCGAAATAGCATTCGCTATTCTATCCCCAAATCTACGAAATCAATTAATTTATTATACACAGATTTGGTTTATATTTATATAGTTGCGCCGCGTACAATTTTCTCTGCTTTGCCCCAAGGTTGACTGGTAGAGAATGCCTCATGGCATTAAGTCCGCCTGTTGTACTTTAAGTTTTACTTTTGTGCAATAAAGTTTAAATAAATAAATAAATCAATGAATTTGGACGAATCACTTTTTTGTAATGGTGCATTCAGACCAAAAGAGCATTCGCTGTTCTAGCCCCCGCTCTACGAAATCAACCAATCACGTTTTGTGTAACGATCGAATTTCGTAGAGTGGGGGGTTAGAATAGCTAATGTTCGTTTGGTCTGAATGCACCTTGACGAACGAATTTACTAGCATACGGAGATCTGCAAATCCACTATTCAAAATCTTTGTAGGTTTAATTTTTGGAAAAACTAGAGTCTGAATTTTTTACGGATATAAACGCATATATTACGATACGCGTTGTATCGTAGGTATGTAAATGTCATATTATATTATATGCATGGCACACCGATTGCGTGGCGTGCGCGGGCGCGTAGGCGCGTACCTTACAAGCTGTAAGGTACGCGCCGTCTACTATGCCATTTCGTTACTATGCCATTTGGCGTGCGGGTTGTAGCACGCCACGCAAACCAGGGATCGGAAACCGTTATTATTTTCAAACCGTTACCATACGTCAACCCCAAACCATAATCATAAAGTTTTTGTTCTCATTAACCAATACTTCTTAATGTTCTTTGACGGAACGCTTAATGGCCGATTCTGTTCTCAACGAACGGAATAATAACGGTTTTCCTAATTCTGTTGTAAGAGATGAACTGTCATGTCATGTTCTTCTTATAAAGTTTCCGTTACGGTTAATGTTCTTTCAAACGTTTTTGGCCGCGAACGCTACGTTTAGTGTTCTTGGGAACGGAATAATAGTGGTTTTCCTGTCAAAATTGATTTGAACAAATAGACAATCACATGTGGTGCCTATTCTCCGATTAATCGAGATTGAATGTCGTATGGCTTGTATAAGGAAAACGTATTGAAATGACGTTTCGTGTCGTTTACTATTTTAATATTTATGGATACTGGAATAGAGACCCACTAGAATTTTAAAATCTGTTCCAAATTTAAACGCATAACCGAACGTAGTTAAGGAAAAAGGACGCAATACACTACAATCTGGCAATTTGTTTTAAATCCTATGTCAAAATGAAAAGCCATCAATTTAAGTGACAAAGTGGCACCTTTTCGTTCACCTTTTCACCGCCACGTCAAAAAATAAAAGCGAGCAACACACGCCAAGCAACAAATTGCATGTAAACAACTAACTCAACAAAGTAAGTATCAGCTTCGTAGTGTTAAACGAACATATATTTTATCAGTTATATCAATTCATTGGCGGCGAAAAAATGTCCTTACCTACTGTTATCAGGAGGTAATGTTATGATTACAGTCACGTTAATTCCTATAGCAAGGCTAGCATATCTTGTGTTTAACATCAACTTGCCGCCACACTTCTCTTTTTAATCTATACAATTGAAAAAAGACGCGTAGCTGCGAGTTGCTTGTTAATGCAGATTTCTTTAAGTTTGGCAACAGAGTTTGCAATCTGTCACCAACCTCTTTTGAGAAACTGAACTTGCTTTTCAAAAGAGGTCGATAGATCTGAGTCCGTAGCTATGTTAGCTAACGTGCCAATCGCTACGCTACGCTGAGCAGGTAGTGTATCGTAGTTTTCTCTCTGTCACTCTTTCTTATTGGTGTGACGAAGACAGTTGAGTTTCGTTCGCGACTGAATGTTAGCGATTGGCATATTGGCTACACAACCTGTTCGTTACAAAAATAGCTAAATATAATTATTTCATCGCCAACACAGTTAACTAATGTGTCTTGATGTTTTATGAATAAGGCAATTGGACTGGATGCGTGTAAGAGTTACGAATAAATGCAATGTCTTTTGCAGACACCAATAAACTAACATGTTTTACCACAAAAATCAACTATATTCCAAATAGCTGACTGGTGAGTCGTGAGACTGGTGACTTGCTTCAACCTTTTCAACACCACGTAAAACTATAAAAGCTAAATTTGAACTTTACGCACGTGCATAGTTACATATTATTTTGTGGATTGTGACTTACAAATAGTCTTTGGCGTTGAAACTCTCTTGTTAATCAGTACCTACCAATATATCAGTCATTGTCCAATCTAATTGAAACCTTGTGGACGGCGATAACGGTTATGTTGGTAACACTGTTTCAACGCCAAAGACCGATATACAAGTCACAGATCAATAGAGACCTAGTCGCACTTGCTTATAGTTTTTGACAAATTCCTTTGTGACACTTTGGTGGCGTGGATGGAGTGACAGCTGCTGTTTTTGCCGTGGCATTGAAAAGGTTGGTGTTATGATTCAGGGCGACAATATGTCGCCGCGAGATAGATTATCCATCTCCCTTTTATTCATATTGTTGGTAAAAGATAGAAAATCTATACATGTAGCGATAACATACTGACATAGCAATCATGTGCTAAGCGTACAGTATAGTTCGAGAAATATAAATTGAACGTTTATTTTTACTATAATGTAGGTAGAAAGTTACCTATTTATATTTCACGAACTATACTCTCAGTCGTCGTATGTCAAGTTCTTAAATTGATGCCGTTCTGATTGTGTCACAATTTTTTATAGTTAGCATATAGTATAGCAAGATAGTAGTTAGAGCAACACACCCAAAGAAGATGTTGACGAAGGCTTAAATGAGCAATATGAAATAGACAATACAACAAATTACCAAAGTTGATATAGTTGACCCCAGTTAAAATGACGAATCAAGAATGGGTGACAAATACAGATCGGGACCAATTCAAGATTTTAAGAAAAAACAATTGAGACGTCACTGAAAATAAAACTAAGGCTGCGTTTCACCAAACTTTTATTCGAAGAATAACGCTTTCTCTCAGATATATATCGACGCTGGAAAGGAGAAATTGGATAAGCGACACAGTGCGTACTTTACAGGAGAGGCAAAAAACCGCCGAGATTCTCGAAAAAAAATAATTTAAATTAATTAGCAGCCGAAATCAAATAATGGAAGCATTATTTATGGACATAAATATGTTTTCTATGTGATGTTTTAATTATTTAACGTATTCAAGTGTTATTTAAGGATTTACGGTCGCTTAAGCAAAATGGTCGGAAAAATTGATTCAGGTAAAATTATCTAACCAACACGTTGTAAAAGAAATAAGGAAGGTAAAAAGGTCTACCCGAGACTCAGATAACAAATTAATCATGTTAAAATTATCTAACTGCCGAAGTGGCTTATTTTATTTTCGAGTAAAAATATATAAATTGATAAAATGATCATTAAGAAATATCCACATACTTAAAATGAGAAACTATTTTAGAGAACATAGTCAGTCATTTTAATTACATGAGTAACATTCCGTGACAAGTAAACGAATTTACTTACACGTGAAAAAAGAAATACACTGTTTTAGGTATTTTTAGGTCTTCATTCCAAAAAGTAGGTAAGTATTAAAAAGGGATTAGTGAAGCGAATGGTTCATAAATAATTGTAGGTAAAAATGGATAAACGCCAATAGTTTAGATATCATAGTCAAGTACCTAATATTGTCTAACCGTCTCATTTTTAAATTAAGATGAAGGTAAAATTGTCCAAACGACATAAGAACATGTAATACAGACAGGTAGAAATAGCTAACCCACAAGTGAAGATTAGTTGTTACACAGCAAAAATATCCAAGTAAAATTTACCCTGTCATTACGAATAGGTAAAATAATCCAAGATTAATTATGTTGAATTTTATTTTATCTAATCTCCATTTTCCTAAAAGTTGTCAAAAACCAAGTCGTTTAGTAATAAAAAATGGTCGAAAGTTCTCTAAATCACCGATGGGATAAGCGACACAAAAGTTGTCAGATGGATGCGAAACCTAGCTCATTCGACGCAGAAAAATTCGCCGATTCTAACGGTGTATATAACTCAATATCTTCAAAAGTGTCGCTTATCCAATTTCTCCTTTCCAGCGTCGATATGTAGTGCTAAAGTACTATGGAGATTTGACATGACTATTCGAAAATAAGCGTTATATTTCGAATCAAAGTTTGGTCAAATCGACTAAGTGAAACACGTACACGGTCCAGAATCGAAATCTTTGATAGAGTTAACTGGGTTGGCGTGTGTACCTACTAAAACTAAAAAAGGAAAAAGACTATATATGTTAATATTTATTTATTCGTGGTTAGCTTGGTCTTCCACATTCCAGCGTTTCACCGCTGCCGCTGGGGTCAGCATATGAGTATATGACCGCAGCCGATCTGATGATAACGAGTACTTTTGCGCACTGAGGTTGCAACGCAACAAATACTCATCACTGCTATCTCAAAGGGAAAAGGATTCTTGCTATATCAAAGGGTTCCAGGATGGCTGGCACATACGCGGGTTAGGTCCTCTGGCATGGCATCTTCCACTTTCTTCTATGCTGGTATACCAAGGAATCCATTCAGGTGTCTTAATATCAAAGGGTCCATGGTATCTAAGGCTGTGGAACACGGCACCTCATTAGTTTCATTTGAGCGATTAAGTATGAACCACCATTATATAAGTGATACGATGCATGCAGGCCACGTTTCTCTAATAAAAAGATCGGTCGATCGATGTTATAATAAGATTATTATGCTTATACTGTAGTACGGTCAAATCGTACATTAAACTCGCAAAACATGTAGTAAAGCTGCATTTTTGGTATGTTATTTAGAAACCATAGGGCAGTATAAAACCACATTTTGCAAGCAAAAAAAACTTGTGCTAGCTGCGTTATACGTGAAAAACTGTGAAATTTACTGTCTATTTTTAGTTTCTGATTTTTATAAAAAAAACCTTACGTTATTTGACAATATGTATCAGGTAACGTTTAAAGATGAATGAATTTGTAACAAGATGAGATAACATGCATTACCGTAGGTCTTATAGTTTCAGAGATTCGAGACTTCAAATAGTACCCTGTTTTGTAAACTAGATAAAATGTTGAGTTTTGCTAACGTTTTTGGTTTAATATCGCCTTACCTAATTATGCTACGAAAACCATGAAATAATTATCTTATAGCGCAATTAATATTCTTTCATTTAAGGGTAAAATCAGGTCAGTAAACTTTGTGATTGAAACTAAAAACGCGAAATTCAAAAAGCAGGAGGTCCGTTATCTAAGTTTTTCATACAAATCGCAAGTCGTGTTGCAAAGCTGCAATTTTAGTGTATTATAGGCCCTATAAGGACGTACAAAAATGTATATTACAAGAAAAACAAAATAGGAATTTCTGCATAGGACGAAAAAAACTGAAAAAATATTGGATTTCTTTTACTTTTTGACGTTTAATTAAAAAACTATTATGTTTTTGATACTACTTGCTACAAAACTTAGAAAGAATATGAAATTTGAAAGGATTTGAGCTACCTTGCATTACCCTAAATTATATAGATTTAGAGAAACGACATTTCAAAATGTGGCCTTCATTAAGTTAAGAAAATAAATGCATGTTTTGAAGCCTCGTACACCCCCAACTATAAGACTTACAGTAATTGTTATCGGCTCAATTTGTTCCAAATTTAATGTAGTTATTATCTACAATTACTTTTTTTTCTTAACGCGAACGTTTTGCCAATATTTAGTGAATAGCTTTAACGTAACCTAAAATTTGTTTATGTTTTGATAAAAGGGCACTTTATGAAATGTCGTATCTCAAAATATATATAACTTACGGTGATGCAACGTAGCTCAAATCCTTTCAAATTTAATGTTCTTTCTTAGTTTTATAGCAATCAGTATCAAAAAGATAATAGATTTTTAGTTAAACGTCAAAAACTAAAAAAAGTGCGAATTTTTTTCCGTTTTTTACGTCCTATGCCCAAATTATTTTTTGTTTTTCTTTTAATATGCATTTTCGTATTTATCTATAAGGCCTTTATAATATACCAAAATTGCAGCTTTGCAACTCGACTTGCGATTTGTATGAAAAACTTAGATAGCGGGCCTCCTGCCTTTGGAATTTCGAGTTTATACTTTCAACTACAAAGTTCACTTACCTAATTTTACCCTTAAATTAAAGAATATTAAGTGCGCTATAAGGTCATTATTGCATGTTTTTCGTAGCATAATTAGGTGAGGTGATATTAAGCCGAAAACGTTAGCAAAACACAAAATTTTATCTAGTTTACAAAAAGGGGTACTTTTTAAAGTCTCGAATCTCTGAAACTATAAGACCTACGGTAATGCATGTTAGCTCAACTTGTTGGAAATTTATTAGTCTTTAAACGTTTATTTACATTTGATATCAAAAAACGTAAGGTTTTTTAAATAAAAATCAGAAACTAAAAAATGGCCGTAAATTTCGCAGTTTTTCACGTACTACCCAGCTAGCACAACTTTTTTTTGCTTGCAAAATATGGTTTTATACTGTCCTATGGTGTCTAAACAACATACCAAAAATGCAGCGATACTACTTGATATGCGAGTTTAGGGTAAAATTATGTACGATTTGACCGTACTACTGATGGATATGAGTACCTATAGATGATTTTATGAGATAAATACACTTTTCATCACACTTGCTGTCTAAGCGCGCCATTGCTTGCACGCGTAGCGGGAGTAACAGAAAAGTGAATTTCCCTAGGGAGTAATAGAAATGTCAGTACGTCATTTAATAATATTATGTCTTAAAACTTATTTTTTTGTCGGCAAGTGTGATGAAAAACATTGTATGCATCACGGTCGGTAAGCGGAATACTAACTCGAGTCATAAAAGCCCTCCGCCTGACGGCATCGGGCTTCTAACACTCTCGTTAGTAATTCCGCACTTACCTCCCTTGATGCACAATGTACTATTAATGGTAAAAGGATACCTTCTTATCAAATTCAATATCACATCATCAGTCTAATCGGGTTGGTAACATGGCCCAACCAATTTACTCAAAATTGTTTATAAATACTTATCCCTGAGTTATAAACATGAAATGGTAGAATTGCCCAAAAACCTTCTGTGATCGTAGTATTATTGTCATACGAGCTATTTTTAAGCACTAAATTGAGGTGGGCAATGTTGGCCTAAAACGAGATTACTTTGCCCGCCCTCCAAAGGTGCATTCAGACCAAAAGAACATTCGCTATTCTAACCTCCCACTCTACGAAATTTGATCGTTACAAAAAACGTGATTGGGTGATTTCTTAGAGCGGGCATATACACGGGGGTTTGCACGCACCTTAAAACGACAAAAACCTGATCTAAATGACAATCTAAAAATTATTTCTTCATGTGAGCCGATGCGTACGATACGATCACAGTGCACATGCTGAGCAGAAAAAACTTACAAGGCTTAATATAATTTTTTTGAGATATTTTAGGATTTCCGAAAAAAGCGGCCAATGTTGGCTAGTTTCACGGTAATATGAAAAAATGTAACATACAACCTCTTGTAATTATAATATTTATAATATTGCGACAGCAAAATATTTGGCCAGCGTTGGGATCACGCAAATAGGCACGTTAGATGTCGAGTTGCGGAAAATGGCGAGAATACAATATCAAACAACCGGCCAAGACCATGTCGGGCCATGCTCAGTATAGGGTTCCGTAGTTATTCGAAAACGGCTGGGCCGATTACGTTCGAAATGGTTTTATTTTTAAACCCACAGCCCACCAAAGTTTTTATTCTACCACTTTGTTAGCATAATTAATATGTATACCTGTACCAAATTCTAGTACTAACGGCCACTGAGCTATGCTGCGGACAGACAGACGGACATGGCTAAACTATAAGGGTTTTTTGTTTACTACGAAATCCTAAAAATAACGCATGAAGAAAAAAACCGGCCAAGTGCATGTATATCCATGCTCAGTATAGCGTTCCGTAGTTGGTCGAAACAGGCTAGACCAATTATGTTCAGGATAGTTAGTATTATCTAATCTATCAGCATTCCTTAAGCCAAATATGTAAGATACTTTTCATATTTTTCGAAATAGTGAATTTGGAAAATACCTTTACTCTTTTTGAAATACCTATTCACGGATACCCCACATTGTAATCACGTATAGAGGAGGAACTCCAATAGTTTTTTTTTTGGATATTTATTATTCGAGTTTGTTGGCTTAACTAATATGTATACCTACAACAAATTGTAAATGGTCTCTGATCTAAGCAATGGGGGGCGGACAGACAGACGGACAAACGCACGAAACGATAGATGAAGACTGATAGAGCGCTGGCACACTCTAGTACCATGCTAAGAAGAGTATGCTGACAGATAGACAGACGGACTAACGGACAGACAAACGGACATGGCGAAATTATAAGGGTTTTTTATTTTTTTATTTTAACTTTGCCCGATCATAACTAGTTTTTTTTAACGAAAAAGTGTTAACGCTTTCACAGCCAGTAACAAAAAAGCTCGTTTAAATTTGAATTCTAAAATGTTGTTAACAGAGTTCTTAATCACAATTGCGGAAATAACGCGTAATTAATTTTTATTATTTGTTACTGGACATTGTTTTTTTTTGTGATTATTAAGAATTATTTCTATGTCTAGACGGATCCAAGGATAGATGGACGGAAAGAAGGATTAACCAACAGATAGATAGACAGTCAGACGGACGGACGAACAGACAGACTGTAAAAGTACTTACACCCAGAATAATTAAAAAGGCAATCATTTCAAGTAATATCCGGTCGAAATATTTGTTTCTTTGCAGAAATAAACGGGCAGACAAACATACAGACAACGGATGGACAGATGAACAGACAGACAGACATACAGACAGACAGACGTACATGGCGAAAATGTAAGGGTTCCTAATTTACTACAGAACCCTAAAAAGTACTTGCAGCCAGAATAATTGAAAAGGCAACCATTTTAAATAATATCCGGTCGAAATATGTTTCTTTGCAGAAATAAACGGTTGGACACACGGACGGACAGACATACAGACCGACAGACAAACAAACAGACGGATGGACAGATGAACAGACAGACACACAGACATATAGACAGAAAAACCGACAGATGAACTGACACACAAACAGACAGACAGACGGAAAGATCGACAGATGAACAGACAGACAAACAGACAGACCGTCAGACAGACAGACGGAAAAATCGACAGATGAACAGACAGACAGACGGACAGACCGTCAGACAGACAAACAGACAGACTGACAGACGGAAAGCCCGATAGATGAACAGACAGACAGACGGACAGACCGTCGGACAGACAGACAGACAGACACACGGACAGATAGACAGAAATATCGACAGATGAACAGACATACAGACGGACAGACCGTCAGACAGACAGACAGACAGACGGAAAGATTGACAGATGAACAGACAGACAGACGGACAGACCGTCAGACAGACAGACATTTCAAGTAATCTGGTCGAAATATGTTTCTTTGCAGATATAAACGGGCAGACAGACGGACCGACAGACAAACAGACAGACAACGGATGGACAGATGAACAGACAGACAGACAGACATACAGACAGACAGACGTGCATGGCGAAAATGTAAGGGATCCTATTTTACTACAGAACCCTTAAAAGTACTTACAGCCAGAATAATTGAAAAGGCAACCATTTTAAATAATATCCGGTCGAAATATGTTTATTTGTAGAAATAAACGGTTGGACAGACGGACGGACAGACATACAGACACACAGACAGATACACAGACACACAGACAGATAGACAGAAAGATGGACAGATGAACAGACAGACAGACGGACAGACCGTCAGACAGACAGACAGACGGAATGATCGCCAGATGAACAGACAGACAGACGGACAGACCGTCAGACAAACAGACAGACAGACAAAGGGATGAGCAGATGAACAGACAGACATACATACATACAGACAGACAAACATTTCAAGTAATATCCGGGCGAAATATGCATGTTTCTTTGCAGAAATAAACGGGCAGACAGACATACCGACAGACAAACAGACGGACAACAGATGGACAGATGAACAGACAGATAGACAGACATACAGACAGACAGACGGACATGGCGAATCTGTAAGGGTTCCTAATTTACTACAGAACCCTAAAAAGTACTTACACCCAGAATAATTAAAAAGGCAACCATTTCAAGTAATAACCGGTCAAAATATGTTTCTTTGCGGAAACAAACGGACGGACAGACGGACGTACAGATAGTCAGTCCGTTCAGATAGACAGACACGCAGACAGAGAGACAAACAGACAGACAGAAAGATAGGCAGATGAACAGACAGACAGACGGACAGACCGTCAGACAGACAGACTTACAAACAGACAGACAGACATACAGACAGACAGAGGGAGCCAAAATGCAAGGGTTCCTAATTTACTACAGAATCCTAAAAAGTACTTACACCCAGAATAATTGAGAAAGCAATAATTTTGAGGAATCAAACGGACGGACAGACAGACATGCAGACAGACAGACAAACAGACTGACAGACAGACAAACATACAGACAGCCATACAGACAGACAGGTGGATGGACATGGCGAATCTGTAAGAGTTTCTAATTTACTACAGAACCCTAAGAAATACACCCAGAATAATTGTAAAAGCAATCATTTCGAATACTACGAGTATCTGGTCGAAACATGTTTCTTTGCGGAAACAAACGACCGGATAGACGGACGGACAGACAATCAGACAGGCAGTGAAACAAACAGACATACAGACAGACGGATGGACAGATAAACAGAAAATATACTTTTATTCGCCAAAAATTTAATTTAATTTAATTTAAAAATTACGTTTTTGTAATGTGTTTATATTTTGTATTTTATTTTGTATGTTGTATTGTATTTTACTTTTATAACCGTATTATAGCAACTTAAGCCTAAAAAAATATTTGAATAAAGGAGATAATAATAATATTCGTTCATATAAATAATTGCACTATATTCACTATTAAATCATCTTTCATTTTAATTCTGTTTCATCATGAAATGAGTAGGTACTCGTTACTCGTATTGTTATTGATTTTGTTTTCCGACGCTACCGAACTAGCGTAAAAGGCGTAATTCCGATGATGCAACGGGCGTCGTAGTCGGTCCAGTATAAGTGAGACCCGAATGACCGTTGTAAATGTATGCAATCAGAGGTCAGCCCTTTAAATTGGCAATATCTAATCCCAAAACTCGGTAAGCGATGTACCAGGAGTAGCGGGATTGTTAGAAAAATTAAGATTAGAAAGAATATCGAGAGAATGTCTTGCTTGCACTAAGATCTAATTGCTATGTATATCTCTGTTGCTCCATGTGTATTGCGCAAAATATGGGGGTGTCGTTTGCACAACCACATAATTCGTATTATTTTATCTCTATTACGCATTGTGCACATAGACATTACAGTAGTGTGTAGTATTGCGACGGTGTGGGTGCGGGTATGGCTTGCCGTGTTGACAAACTATGAGCTTCACTCATCTACCCCTTTTACTTAAATCAATGGACCTGGGTCGCAAGTTACATTTAAGCTTTGTAAACTTGCGGCAATAACTTGCAAGTGTAAACTCAGCTTTAGGGTCGTGATCGGCTTGCAAAGGGTTAAGAAGTACACTACTAAAGGAGTGTATTTTCAAAAGGGCTTATTTCCACTCTTGCAATAAGGGTTATTTTTTCTATGTTTCCATAAGATAAATTATCTCTATTGACAAAGTGGAAATAAGCCCTTTTGAGAAGACATTCCACAGTTACGATATAATGATATATATACCTTCAATTATACCTTAGCAGGGAATAATATAGCCCGGGTTTTTTCTGTTATGGACTTGGGTGTTACGTTGGACTATCAATTGAATTTCACTTCGCACATAGATAATATATGTAAGCGGGCTTATAAGAAATTGGGTATGATTCTTAGGATTGGACAGCCGTTCAAGCGCCCCAAGACTTATAAACTATTATTCTACTCTTTTGTTAGAAGTATACTTGAGTTTGGTAGTATTGTTTGGACACCTAAGTACCAAGTCCATATCGATCGTTTAGAAAGGATCCAAAACATCTTTCTTAAATCTCTTTGTTACAGAACAGGCCATTATTTTGAACGTACTTCGTCTGCTGCCAAGTATTTTTGTATCCCTTCTCTGAGTAACCGAAGACACTATTTGGATTTAATGTTCTTGTTTAAAATTCTCCATGGAGTCATAAAATGTCCAAATCTCTTAAATTTAATTTCATTTAGCTGTCCGCATTACCCCTTACGTCCTAGAAATTTATTTCATATTAGTTTTACTCGCAAGAATTACGCTAAACACAGTTTCTTCAGGCGAGTCCCTAGTTATTATAATAAGTGCCTACTTGATATTGATCCGTTTCATACTTCCTTGTTTGGTCTCAAAATTATGCTTAAACGTGTTTTATTTTAAGTAGTATTTTTAAGTAGTATTTCTAATTCAAGTCCCAATTAACGAAAAAGTGTTATGAAGAAGCGTACTGGTGATGGGTGCGGCCAGGTGCAGAAATTTCTTATACCTAAAACCGATAGCAACTTTAATGCATAGGTATTTTTGCGCCTGACTGTACGTATTTCCCCTTTATTATTGTATACTGATTTATAACATTCGTAATAAGTATACTTTTTCAAACCTATGTTCCTCACAATTTTTGCACTTTGTACCTACTCTTTCAGTTAAAATTGTATACTATTACATCTAGCGTTAGACGTCGTATTGTGTATGGCTCATGTTTTCTATCTCTTGTTATAGTGCTGTTAACTTTTATTTAGAAATGAACCTCCAGGTCTTTTTCTGCTCATGTTTTCGTACATTGTACTCTATCCACATTTTTTTATGTGACTGTTTGTGTTCTTAATAAATAAATAAAAAAAAAAAAATAAAAAAATAAAAATAATGATTTCATAACAAAACAAAATACATAATTGTGGGACAAAGTCATTTTGCGTCCAGCGGAATGTAGCCAGCAACACCATATTGCTAGTTGTGCTAAGCTCACCTGACCCCAATACAACGCGACTCCAAGCATAGGGGTTCCATTAAGGGAAATAATAGGAACTGCAACTGTCTCCTTGAGCAATTCACGTATCGTACCTATCACTATGTTGACTATTCCAGACGAGTGGGATGCACCCATAACTACGTAGGTAATAGGAGTATGATGCAGGTTATTATAGTAAGTATATATATTTAATTACCAAGGAGCCGAACCCATATTACAAGCCAGGTGCCGGTAGTAGACCAACATCGGGCGTCTTACTCCTCCGTCTTACCTCCTTCTCATTAACTCTAAAATTAACATAGAAAGAAATATCTACTAATCAGAAAGTTCATAAACTTACCATTATAAACATAGTTATGTACCTATATCATTGGACATCAGCTTAACTTAATACTCAAAACTGAAATGATAATTAAATAATATGAACATTATGTCGGAAAAAACATTGACATCTCAGTCAACAACTCGTTGTCAGGTAACCAATTTCCAGGCAAGTTCCCGTCGACGGCGCTAGGAGGCGCCAGAATTGCTAGCACATATTGCATCCTTTCACTTAATTCAATTTAAACCTTTTTCATCATGCGGCCAATATCACTCGTCAAACCTAAATGGCTAATCAAATGAAATAAAAATACGAATTATATTCGTGTGGAAAAGAGAGAGCGAGTGGCGGCATGTTTACGTCATCGCGAACAGTTTAATAATGGTTCACGGAACTTTATTTTTCGTTCATTTGTAGTAACGGTAACCAGAAAAGTTTTGTTCTTTCATATAAATCATATAATGTTCTTGTCAAAACCGTTATGTGAAAGAACGAAATTTTTCCGTTCATCTTGAATATTGTGAACCAGAAATATTGTGTTCATTTACAAAACCGTTACCGTATTTAACCGTTACTAATACGAACGGAATTTATAACGGTTAAAGAACAATATCAAATGGTTAATGAAGAACGGTTCCGATCCCTGACGCAAACACACATTTGCACGTGCTATCCATGGTAACCTGATAAACTGTACCCTAAAATAGTACATTGTGTATTTAGGGCGGTAAGTAAGAATTTGCGAACGAGTGTGAAAGTAAAGCCCAAGCCGAAGGCGCGGGCTTTACTTCACACGAGTTCATAATTCTTGTACCGCCCGTGGTACACACAATGTTTTTCATCACACCTGTGATGCAAAAAAAGTAAATAAAACAATATATTTTCATAAAACTACTCTAAAATGGTCTAAATCAGGGATGACTTAATTTCATCATTTTCATAAAAGAAATCTCGGCGCGGCGCGCGACGTGCGCCGGGCCGCGCTAGTGCGACGTAATGTTGTATGAAAATCCTTAACGGCCTACTAGGACGTAATGACGCACCTACGGCCCGCATCACCGCAGCGTATTGGCGCACTTACGGAACAGGTGTGATGAAATAGTACATTACGACACAAGTACGAAAAACAGGAAATCCGAAACGAGTGGCGATGTTTTAAAACACGACCGATAGGGAGTGCTTTTTAAATAGACACGAGTTACGAATTTCGTTTTTGCACGTGTCTCGTACGACGTTTTTTAGTGCAGATGGCCCTCCGAAGTTTTGGACCTGACGTAAAATGACACACTTCTCGCACTAAAGCCTAAAAAAGGCATCATCTCATCTGTACTAAAAAAGATGTATATACATCCTACATATAGGTATATAGCTACCTACCCACTTGGTGTAAGTACGAGTATACTTCCATACATTCCCATTGTTTGCAAAATAGCCTTGACTTTGACTTCTGCAGTCACTATTACATTTCGTGACACCAGCCAGAGCTTTAGGATCAAAATCGTGGACATATTTTTGGAGCGGTGTACCAGTACAGTAAGCAACAAAAGTATCTAGGAGGGATCAAAAGCTTAGGTGGTTACTTTTCACTTCGACACAATTGTTGACTGGTAGAGAATGCCTGGCCTACTACCGCGAACTTCGAAATCCGCAAATTTCGAGGATTTGTCTCATTCAGTCCAACGCAGGTGTCATTAGAGTGACAGAGAGAAATTCTCGAAATTTGCGGATTTCGGGGTTCGCGGTAGGGCCGCTGAATCCGCCATTTGTAATTTTTTGCTGGTTACTAAAGATAAGAATAATATAAGTTATTACATGCGTGACATGCGTCGAATTGCGTCGACTCCATAGATTTTAGAATCACGAATTCACGATATGCCACCAAAATGTCGTAACAATCCTAACAGCCTAGTTATTAGTTACATTATATGCATGCATATGATTTTTTTAACAGATAATCTATGTGTTAATATGTACCTTCTCGTCTGTTTGAAATTTGGTTGATTACGAAGTTTTCTGGGATGAAAACCATACTATGTTCGTTTCTGGGAATTCCGGGACTTTATATCTCCAATCCAAATTCATGGATATGAAAATTATGCTTTAACTAAAACTAACTTAGATTTCATAAAAGGACGTAGTTCAACGAAAAGGACCCAAGCTATAAAAGACCTTGAAATAAATGTCCTTTTCAACAGAGATTTTTTCTGCTAAACTATGTTCAAATACTTAAATATGTAAATATAAAAAATAAAGTATCTTGGGACATCTAATAACAAATCGACCTAGTCCCACGGTAAGCTCAATTAAAGCTTGTGATCACCAGGCGACGATATACATGAATATTTGTGATAAATAAAATATGTTTAGATAATTTTGCTGGCTGTACCTTTTTATACTCACTATGCATGGGCGTAGATAAGATCGAGATATGATCACGCATGCGCGGAACAATAGTATTATGTCATGCGCGCCGTGCTGTCTGAATTACTGAGCCGATTTCGAGGAAAAAGTGCCGCGGGACTAATGAATTAAGTCCGCTTTTTTCCTTTATTTTCTAGCGTTATAGGTAAGCCCAAGATTTAATTATTTTCAGTACAATAGGTGGGAAACTTCTTTGTTCTTTTAGAATAGTGAGCAATATAGTTTTTTATTGCGTCGAGCGTGTAATAGATTCCATTTTTTTAATAATAAATTAAACGTTTTCATTTAAAGACTGCATTAATGCATTTCTTTAGAGATTCCCGTGGCATTCAATTGCGAGTAGACACGACACGACGATAAATAATTTAGTTAATGCTTGGGCCTGAAGTTACAAAATTGAATCTAATTTTCCTCAAAACCAGTTTTTATAAAACATGTACAACTACTTATGCTCTTAGTACATATGAAGCAATTACTTTATTAGTAATCGTTTTATTTTTTTTGTCACAGGGAGGGCCAGCTTGTGGTCCCTATTTCACCACGATACGATACTTAGGCTACAGCAACCGCTTGCTAATGGATAGTCCATATGCTTCTTTCCTACCAACATGGTAATATAAAAAAACACTTTTCAGTACAGATGGCGCATTTTTTACGCGCTAGTGCGAGAAGTGGATCAATTTACGTCAAGTCGAAATCTTCGGAGGGCCATATGTACTGAAAAACGTCGTACGATACACGTGTTAAAACGAAATTCGTAACTCGTGTCGATTTAAAGCATTCCCTTCAGTCGAGCTTCAATTTATCTCCACTCGCTTTGAACTTAATTTTTTTCGCACTTGTATCGTAATATTTTACATCGTTAATAAACTCTTTTTTATTTTACGAAGGGTACATTTTATCACAAGGTTTAGAAGGATTTTTGTAATTTTTTGACACATTTAATATATGTATGTGTATGTATATTGTATCGTATTTTCATATCTATATATTGTATTATGTATCAAATTAGTGTTTGTATTAAATTGCTGCTCGAATCATTAGTTAATACAAAATAAGCCATATAGCTAGCATTAAACATATGCCTGCTTGCAATGTCCGCTTACATTATATTAAACATACTAGAACATGCTTTATAATTAATTCATACAAATCACTATGAAATAAACCGTAAGTGCAACAAATAATAATAACCAATCCGAGCACGGCATCGAATCATGATTCGTGCTTTTTTGTTGCTATGGCTTTTTGCGGCCGCGTAACCTTGACTTCGCTGGTTTTTGTTGCATTATATCATCCACTACCTACTCTTATGAACAAGTTTTAAACCAATTTAAAACTACTCGCTTTAAAATCTAAAACATACCTTAACGTCTACAAAATAAGAGTGATGTGTGTTTTTGTGACGGAAGAGTGAAGTTGGCGGTTTTTTATTAATTTTAAAAAGCACCGTGAATGTTTTCTTTGGAGCAAAAACGTAATGATGGCACATTTCCTTTAATAAGTGTAGTGTTTTTTGCTCTTTGACTTTCGCATCCTGGTCGGCCATGAACGATCGCCGATTACATCTTGGGAAAATATTGAGTTGTTGTTCAGAGAAAAGTACAGTCACCATCAGCTATGCTATTCTCTTATTGACACATTCGACGCTGCGTTCGTCAACGAGCTCGACGTCGAGACAGCCGTGTCTAAAATCCTAGCTGTTTTATTTGACATTAGGAATCGAGGCTGTGAGCGAGGTTGTGGGCGAGTTCGTCGCTGAGAATACGAAGTTCGTACATTAAACGTCAAACTCTCGATGCAGTGTAGTTCCAGCTCACGCCGCATTCGTCGCCGAGCGCTAGTGTCGTTTAAAGTACATTAGTGAATACCATTTTTAGGCTCGACGATGCCGCAGCGCTGACACAGCACTGATAGCAAAGCAAGGCGGTTTCCTTAGTGAATAACACTGCAGATACGCTTTAAAATTAATGATATGTTATACTTTGTACCTATGTTTGTATTTTAAGCGCACTGAATAAATTATTTTTCTTTCTTTCTTTCTTTCAGATACCTACATATTATGTATTTGTATTTGGCCGTGTGGTGACGGCAGTAAGAATACATTTGTTACCACCCCAACTCCTCCTGCGGGTGTCGTAAGAGTCAACTAAGGGATTGAAGTGTCACTGACCATTATTTGATAAAAGATTGATGATGGGCAGCAGCGTCGTCATAATGGACACATTACTGCGATCGCCAATCCGCTTGCTGAGCGTGGCCTAACCTCCTAATGCGTATAGCATTGTTAATAGGAGAGGCCTACGTCCAGCAGTGGACTATTATAGGCTGATGCATGCATGCTTTATGTATTGTAACAGCAGGACTACCCAAGTTGGCATTCTGCAATCGTATACGATAAGCGATAAGTAACAAACGTATGAGAATGACAGCGGCCCTACCGCGAACAACAAACGAAGTGTTACCTCACTGTCACACTTACGTACGAAGTCACAAGTGCGGAAGAGATACACTTCATTCGTGGTTCGCGGTAAGGTCTCAGATTCGAACGAAAAGTCACGTGACCATTTCTATACATTATTATGTTCACGTGACTTATCGCTTATCGTATACGATTGCAAAATGGCATCTTAGCTAGGTCTACTGAGCAATCACGGTACCAAACATATCAAAATAATGTACTGTAATGCCATGATAATAAAGGCCTTTTCAGATGCTTATGAGCACCCTGGCCTCTCCGATCTGTTGGCGACTTTATTTTAAACTAAATTAGGACTTTTAAAAGTCAAAGTCAAAGTCTAACTATTCATTATTCAAGTAAGCTTATTATACACTGTTTGGTTTGGTGTTAAAAAAAGGTAAACAATCTTGCAGTATTTTTTTATTGAAAACTACGAGTAGAAAATAAGTCTTCGCAAATATACATAATATAACAAGGAAATACAGTGATTTACATTGTTTTTAATTCATGTACCTAGTTAGGATGTTTATATGCATTTTTCAATAAAAAGATACTTCAAGATTGTTTACCTTTTTTTAAACACCAAACCAAACAGAGTTTAGTACCTAACCATTTTCGAATCTTCTGACACAATATCAAGAAAAAAAATTCTACTAATTTATCATCATCAGTACGCGCCGCGCTCGCGAGTCGTGAACGCGGGCTCAGTGCTTGATAATGGAGACCTAGGCCCTCCGATACATGTCGCGGGTAGTGACTAAATACACGTGAGTTTAACCATTTAATTATATTTGTAGTTACATACAGCCTACGAACAAATAAAACATGGAAGCCGCACGCCATACTAAATTGCCTTTCAAAAACGGTCCTGAATTTTAGTTGACAAGTTGCCCCTTGTCAATGCATCATGGCAATGAATTTGAATATCAACCTATAAAAACTTAAACCGCCATTTAAAAATAGTTGTGATTAGTCCATCAAAGTTTTGATTGGCGATATTCAATAAACATTTGTCAAAGATGTTGCGCCGAAATATGCGCGGTGTCACGAAAAGCGCTATGTCCTGCCCATCTTGGCACAATTGAACAATTGGTTTTGGGGGCATTTTAGAACTGGCATTAGACGTCCATGTTATATGTGGTCGCAGCATACAGCTAACGAAACCATGGGCCCCACAAACAATAAATGGATAACTAGTTTTCAAGCACTTAATAGTTACATAATTTATTCAATTTGTTGTTGGAAGGCCACAAAAAACAGAAAAAACGGCTACGAGCAAAAACTGTATGACAACATCATTTCCCTAGTTACTATGTGGCAATCATTATACAGGGTATTTTTTTATTTATCGGCTAAACTTTAGCGGGTTCATTTTGAGGTCATATTTAACAATGAAAATAACATGAAAGATACATGTATCTTTCAAAGACCTCTCTATTTTTCAATAAGATACAGTATCATTCTTTACGGATCTTCGATTGAACCTTTTGCATTTTTCAGTTTTTTGAGGTGCATTTAGACCAAACGAGCATTCGCTGTTCTATCCCCCGTTCTACGAAATCAACCAATCACGTTTTGTGTAACGAATTAACGATCGAATTTCGTAGATTGGGGGGTTAGAATAGCGAATGCTCTTTTGGTTTGAACGCACCTTTAGGTGCATTTAGACCAAACGAGCATTCGCTCATTCTATCTCCCACTCAACGAAATCAACGAATTTCGTCACGTTTTGTGTAACGAACGAATTTCGTAGAGTGAGGGATAGAATGAGCTTTCGCTCGTTTGGTCTAAATCTACCTTAAAATGTTAACGGTGATTAAAAAATCCTGTGTACGGTCGAGGTAATGCTATACGATATCGTCACTATACTTACTTCAGAAATCCATTCATGGGAATAACGCCTTTCTTTTGCTTTATATACGGGTGTTTTTGCTATCAAGTGAGTGTCTCAGATACGAGGTTGAATAGGTACATAGAGCGACATTGATAATGTCGAATCTGTCACAGTTTTTTGCCATTTCCCGCAAAAAATGAAGTGACTGGCAGATGAAGTCATAACCTGTCAGTTCAATTCATTTTTAAACGTAACGTCAAAAAAAGAGGAAGTTCATTCAGATTCAAATCGACTGAATTTATTTTTCATATTTTTCGATATCTTGGAGCATGCAATCCCGGGATTCATTTGTATCCAGTGTCGAGATTTGTCATTAGATAATCCCGTGATTGCATACATTTGAATCAAAGGATTCAACCAAGAACCATGTAAAGTGTTCAAAACGTTGAGTCGGGATGTACCTATAGTTAAAATTGTTAGGTAATATACGTACGCGGTATAGTATAATCTGTTAAAATAAATATCGCGGTAACCAAAGAAAATATTAGATATAACCACAAGAGATCAAAGTTAATATTTTCGGCTAGGGCGTTTATTGAAGCCCGAATGAAGCGATGGATTCCTAAATAGTAGTGAGGAAATTATTTTGTTTCCGTGTGACACATAAAATAAAATTTAATGTTTAAAAATATGTAGGTATTTAATATTTATGCACAAAATGGATTCTGAACGAGGGGCCGCACATAGTGTGCCACTAAGAGGGATAGACATAGTCACTTACTACTAAGAAGAAAGTGCCACACAGGCACTTAGTGACGTATTCAACGCATTTGTCTGGCACTTACATTTAGCATCTAATGCACACACACACAAAAAATAGTGGCACAGTGATAAGGACGGACGATTATCGTTCCTTTTCACTTCCACTAGTAAAAAGTTTCATAAGACCATCCCTTTCGTTCTTGCTATTATTATAACGTTGTCAAATCCATATTAATCCTACATTCATGATTCCGAAGAAAACATAATCGATTATCTACCTCCTATTTATTTTCATATTTCATTGTTATATTTTAGGATGGTCCTTGAACAGAAAGGTGCCACTTTGTTCCTTCCTACGGGAAGAGAAGACCCGTACTCGCCGGCGCCGGTACAGGTGGTGTGAAATAGTACATTGTGCATCAAGGGAGGTAAGTACGGAATTACGACGCCGTCAGGCGGAGGGCTTTTATGACTCGAGTTAGTATTCTGCTTACCGACCGTGATGCATACAATGTTTTTCATAACACTTGCCGACAAAAAAATAAGTTTTAAAATATTAGTACATTGTGCATCAAGGGAGGTAAGCACGAAATTACTAACGAGAGTGTTAGAAGCACGACGCCGTTAGGCGGAGGGCTTTTATGACTAGAGTTAGTATTCCGCTTACCGACCGTGATGCATACAATGTTTTTCATCACACTTGCCAACCAAAAAATAAGTTTTAAGACATAATATATTAAATGACGTACTGACATTTCTATTACTCCCTAGGGAATTTCACTTTTCTATTACTCCCGCTACGCGCGTAAGCAATGGCGCGCTTAGACAGCAAGTGTGATGAAAAATATTATTAAATGACGTACTGACATTTCTATTACTCCCCAGGGAATTTCACTTTTTTATTACTCCCGCCACGCACGCAAGCTATGGCGCGCTTAGACAGCACGTGTGATGAAAAGTATTTTTCCCCTCACCAGCTCGTAAAGTGCTCGTTTATCCTTTAATACGAACGTGTAAAAACGCATATTATTCACTTGTGTGGCAAAGTAATGACCTTGGTTTTGGAATAACAAAACGTAAAATGCTCATGGAAATTGTTCCATATTAATGATAATTAAATAATTTGTTTGAGAATTTAGTGTAAAATATAAACCTTTATATAATAATTATGATGATTTTAACATATAAATCCTAAAATTCCATAAGTAACAATTGTTTTAGTGAATGATGATAAGATGACTAGATGCAATCACAAAACGCAGAAAATGTCAACGTCAACATTGTCAAAGAATATTATTTACCGACTCGAACACGCATAAAAATAGTAAACTAAACAACTTTCAGGGTGTTCTGTTATAATTTTGTAAAAATAATGAATGAGAATGATTTAATAATGCCAATGCATTTTGTGGTGTGCAACTACAGGAATGTGTTAAAATCGTGATGCGTTTACTTTTTCTTGCTAAGTTTACTGCGACAAAATCTTGCATTAAATACATGATGCATTTGGAAAATTATTATCACTAACCCGATAATGATTGTAATGTGAACGAATAATTACCTTTTTTGAGTTTCCTCGCTATAGTGAGGGGAAAAGTTTTGTGTTACACACGGGTGCAAATGTATTTTACTTCTCGTATGTTTTAAAACACTCGCTGCGCTCAGGATTCTATTTTAGAACCACTCGCTTCGCTCGTGGTTCAACTATAGAATCCTTTCGCTTGCTCGTGTTTCAATTTCATACTCGCGGGTAAAATACAACTTTGCACCCTTGTATAACAAGTAACTATTTTCATTCTTATATAAAGGGAAGTGTCAAGTTACTGTCATTCGACCCAAGCATCGTCCAGAATCCAGATAGGCGAACGCGCAGACAATACTATTAACTATTAGGTATAACCTCGGATCTCTCGGCTGCGGTATAAATAAAGTCGGTTTTGCTTGTAAGTGTTGTGATGCTAATATTATGGTATAGATTAACGGCCTTATTCATAAAAAGTTACGCGCCCGCTGATGGGTCGTTGTTGACCGGATGGCTAAAAACGTTATTCATAAACGTTCAATAGCGCTATTCAGCCGCTCAAACCTACTATAAATCCCCCGAAAGTTATAGAGCCGAGCACGAGCCGAGGACCCTTCTATAACGGTCTTATAACTTCTTATTTAACAAGATGGCTGCCAAAATTTTGATCAGCTGATTTTTGACAGGTGCATAACCATGCGTTTAAAGTAGGCAGAAGAGAAAAGATAAAGGTATGAAAGTCTGATTTGGTGTATAGTTTTTTATATCGTCTATTCATCTGATTATTATTAAATATGTATCCAGAGATACTTAATTATATTTAGATCGGTATTTAAAATAAATATCCGATGATTTATTGTAAGTAGTTACGCAGTTTCGCTTTTCTCTACATGCAACATTACACGAATCAGAAATGGTGGGAAAACTAATCTCCAACTTTTTTAATTTAAAATTTTGTTGATAGTTTTTCAACCATTTCAACTTCAACGTCCATACGCAGTGAGACTCCATCATGCAGGCCTTAAACGCTATTGATGCCATAAATAATTTGTGTAATCCGCCGCGGCGTCCAAAAATATATAACATAAGGGCAGATCCCATTGAGGATCTGCCCGATGTTGAATTTAGGCGGCGATACCGCTTTAATAAGGCGACTGTTTTGTATATAGTAGAGTTGATGAAAGAAGACCTGAAGAAAGATCGCAGAGGAGCTGGCCTCACACCAGAACTTTAGGTTCTAACTGCAATTAACACCTAATTGCAGTTAGAAGCAAGGGGTCGCAAGGAAGTAAATATTTATTTATTACTTACCCGTACTACTAACTGCCCATACCTAGGTACTAACTAGCCATACAATTATGTTTCGTTATCTGACCGTCATCGCAAGTACCTAATCATAAAGCTAACTGTTTTGATTAGTTACCTAGGTAAAATACTACGTAGTAAGTACCTAATAATTTCAGGTTCAAGATGATGATAATATAATTATTTGAGATAAAAGTAAGTAACAAGGAATTAGGAAATATTTGCGAATTCCCGCCAGACAGCTGTCAAACTTTTTTTTAATTTGCGGTGAGACCACATTTTTGTCTATGATTTTGTCAAGGCGCCAACATAACGCGTCTAATCCGTTCAACAGCGGCTCAACAGTTATCGGAGAGATATTGAGCGTTTATGAATAACACTTCTTATAAACCGTTCAACAAGACTTATCGGCTCGATAACTATTGGGCCCCTCAAACCTTCAACAAGGAATTTTTATGAATAAGGCCGTTAATGTTAGTAGTAGTTAGCCTTGTGCTGTCTATTACAGGATTATTTTATATCTGTATAGATAATGGAACATTTATTTTATAATTATGCTCTGGTAATCGCTTAAGGGCATTTGATGTACTTTAACATCACACCATCAGCCTATGTTAGTCCACTGCTGGACGTAGGCCTCTCCTATCAACTATGCGTACAGACGCATTAGGAGGTAAATGCCCATAACCGCCACGCTGGGCAAGCGGATTGGCGATCGCAGTAATGTGTCCACTTCAATTTCAATTCAATTTAATTTCAATTTCAATTTATTTATTTTACATATATAAGCATTACAGTATTCCAGGACACCAAGACGCTTACATAAAAGTCAAAATACACAACATAAACAAAAAATATAGTCTATACAATAATATGCACAAAAACAATGTCCCTAAAATCAATTAATAAAAAAATAATAATAATAAACTCAACATATAAAAATTTAAATACAATAATAATTTCATCAATCATTCTAAATATTCAACGTTAAATAATATAAATAAATCAATCATCGAAATAAAATAAATCAAATAGTAAAAAAAAGAGTTACAATATTAAATTCACTAAGCTAATTTCAACACAACGACCATAAGGCGACTTCTGTGAACTCAGTCAAAGTGCAGCAAAATAGATCTATTTTATCCGAAATTTGATTCAATGTATTGACTGCCCTGACTAGCGGCGCGTTCGCGAGTAGGTTGGTACGTGCTGTAGGACGTGCCAATACGCGCGGAGCGCCTCGTCGCGGCCCGCGCGGCACTGCCAGCCCCAGGCTACCAAGCACCTCCGGATTGTGCAGCCTACCACTCAAAATCTTAAAAAAGTAAGTCGCCAATGCTAAGTTTCGTCTTACTTCTAACTTAGTATAACCAACCATTCCGAGGACAAAAAGAGTCGGGTACATTAATGGGTAAAATGGATATACTCCATACTCTTTTAAATACAGGTACCTGATAAATTTATTCTGTATTTTCTCTATCATTGTCACGTACTTAGCCTCATGGGGATTCCATATGATTGCACAACTTTCAAGTCTGCTCCTAACTAGCGCATTATAAAGAACTCTAACCGTTTCCGTGTTATGAAAGTTCTTTGTTTGACGCAGTATGAAACCTAAGTTTCTAAAAGCTTTTTTGCATATTTCCACTATATGTTTTCTGAAGGAAAGATCCGACTCGACGTGCACGCCCAGATCTCGCACGGACGATACGCGTGCTACTAGGTGGTCTGCCATTTTATAAGAAAACAACAACGGAGAACGCGCCTTGCTGTAAGTCATAATATTGCATTTAGATACATTGAAATGCAATTTGTTACTACGACTCCAACACAAAACCCTTTCAATGTCTCTTTGTAATCTTTCACAATCAGAACTATTGTTAATTTTTAAAAGTAGTTTTAGGTCGTCTGCGAATAACAGGCAGGTAGCATGTTCGACTACATCAGGAAGATCATTTATTATCAGAGAGAAATTTAAGGGGCCCAAATTGCTGCCCTGGCTTACACCCGAAAGAGTCCTATAACATTCTGATATATGACCCTTATAATCTACATACTGCTTGCGGTTACTGAGGTAACTTGCAAAAAAGCTAAGCAGACGCGGTGTAAAACCAACCATAGCCAGTTTGGTTAGCAATAAATCATTATCCACGGTATCGAATGCCTTCTGAAAGTCGAAGTATGCAGCATCTACCTGCCCGCCCAGGCGGTCAACTTCTGGTGTTACGTAGTTCATAAAACACACCAGATTGCTCTCC
>JALPQI010015598.1:0-20023 GCA_025490895.1 Thaumatotibia leucotreta | reverse complement strand
TTTATGCCAATCGATCCCATTCCTGATCAGGATCATTAGTTTCTTAGGAGTCAATTACAGGAGCGCCGTAAAATGCGAAAGTGACGTACTCCGAATGCGACAAACTCAGAAAGCGACGAACTCATAAAGTGGCGATATAAGAATGTGACGTAATTAGAACGTGTCGCTCTCCGAAAGCGGCCTTCTCAGAACATGACATCCCTCAGAAAAGTGGCATCTACCGAACATGACCTATCTCGAAAGGGAAGGCTTACTAAGAATATGACGACCTCCGCCTAAACGGATTTATGTAAAGATGTCCTAAAGTATTTATTTATTATTATCTCTTTATTATTAATGCAGTTCATGTTACGTATTCGTTGAATTTCACCTATCCCTAAAAATATTCTAAAGTGTGGGTAAAAGGGGGACGCAGGGTACTAACTCATTCAGTCTCGCACTTTTCTCCATAATTTAATAAGATTTCTCTAAGTTTAGTCATTAATCTGGAATATACGCTCGGCTTACTTTTTAATTAGGGTAAAATATACACTTTAACTTGTATATTGGTAGGCATTGCAAAACATGTTTTTCTTATTTATCTTCTTCATTTTAAGTAAGCCAAATACATTCCGTAGATGTTTTTTTATGGAAAAATCATGAATAAGTAAATTTTTCACTCCTACTCAAACTCTTCCCGCGAATGTCGTAAGAGCTGACAAAGGGATTGAAGTATCACTGACCATTTTTTAACCGGAGATTGATGACGGGCAGCAGCGTCATATCACAGTGGACACATTACTGCGATCGCCAATCCGCTTGCCCAGCGTGGCGATTATGAGCATTTACCTCCTAATGCGTCTACGTGCATAGTTAATAGGAGAGGCCTACGTCCAGCAGTAGACTATCATAAGCTGATGATGTATGTGTAATTTGTAGTAGAATAGCATTCGTATTTTGTCGCACTGTTTGTTTTGTAGATAAGCACTGTCGCGTTGAGACTGCACACAACCGATTGTCCTGACAAGGAACTTTTTACTGTTGTGTAACGTTCTAAATACTGGTGGTCAGAAAACAAAGTGAGCCTACTAATAGTTGGCATTCTTCCAAATTATGGGCGCATTCAATCTTATTCGAAGGCAATGCTGACGATTGTTCGAAAAATAGAAGCCAATGCCCTTGGTGACACACTTCTACTTACAACTAAGGCTTTTGTATTTATGTACCTAATATAAGATAACGTGTTCAAATATTTTGAAGTTTAAACATTTTAAGTAGGTTTATTTGTTATAATAGAAAAAAAAATCCTATTACTATTGGGTAATCTTTTTATAGAGTTTTTTTAGGTAAGTTTTTTTTTAAATGTATTTTTATCTTTTCTATTTCTATTATTACTTTTTATTTTAGATAAGATTTCTTTATTTGTGTTTATTTCATAATTTACATTTAATAAGTTTAAGCAATGAAGACAATTAACATACTACTAAATATTTAAATGTGAGGTAAATTTACATCATTTACTTGAATTCAGGTATCTAATGTGTTAATACTCTCCTGTACTAAGGTATGTATTCGGTACCTAGATTTTTTACAAAATGAACAATATTTTCTCATTAGCACATGGAATGTAAGTTTCACAGTATAATAGGCCATTAACAAAACTTTGGTTTTAGATTTAAGTATAATAAATACACCTAACAGTTTCTAGTTATGGTCAATTTATATTTGGAGACAATTTTAAATTCTAGTGAAAAGTTAGATTTCATCGGAACTTGAATCTTGCCTGATAGCCAGCGACATAAGTACTGAATAATCTTTATGAATATGTTACCTATTTGTAAAAACCACATGTGGATTAGTAGTTATGTTATATCTAATTTACTATTAGTAGCAAATGCTTGCCCAACAGTTTCAGTCAATATTAAAAAAATATATTCAATGTATACTGAGGTGTTAAAATCAAATATCGGTGCAAAAATATAATAAGCTGAATAATATCTGAAATGGTACCTCAGAATGTATACAGGTGAACGATTATTTTCACAAAAGCATCAATTATGCATTACTTCCAAGTGGTACATTTAATCGAATAAAAATTAAGGTTACTTTTTATTACAGTGCTCGAGAATAATAAGCGTAATAAAATGTGCACGTTATTTAAAAATAACATCATGTTTTTTAGTTTTAGGCCAATAATTATATTACACAAGAATTAGCTTTCGCCAAATATGTCTACAGGAAGCTTTAAAGCGTAATTTGATAAATGTTTTTAAATACCCAGCGACGAAGATTTATATCACAGCCGTTGCAAATGCACTTAGGCATTAGGGATATCCATACAATGTTATTGTTGAGAACCCACCACTACAAAATCTACCAGACACAGTTTTTTAAATCCGTGAACACTAATATTTAATGCGACACTAAGCGTGCGTATCTCATCTATTTGTCTACTGAGATTTGCTATCGAAATTTAATTCATGCATGTTCTGTGGACAGAGAAGTGACACGTTTCTGTTTTTATTGGCTTTCAACGCTCATGACAGCCGGTATGAGGGCATGTATTGAAAGGGTTCTGTCCGAAACGTGGGCTCGCGGAGTGACCGACCTCGGCATTCTATTGAATGATTTCCGTGGATGACTTGAGCGGTGGCATCTCGAAAGTGGCTCAGTGGTTATCCAGACAGCGGGGCAGGGACGCGACGCTGCCCCTAGCGCGGCGAGGTTCCGACTGAATAACCTGCGACTCAATGCCTCCGCCCAACATAACGCGCTTGCTCAACCCTCCCCCGACCCGACTATCGACCTTCCCTTGACACTTTAAGACACAATATCGCCCGCAGCACTGATTGTAGTGAAGAAGCTTCGCGCTTCGTTTCGTATAGACGGCCAATACGCATGTCCACGGTTTTGTATATAAATTCATATACATGAAGCAGAAGGCATAGTTTCCTTATACATTTTTATTTTCTCGAGTTCAAGGACTTTTTGTTATCTGTTTGAGTTTTTTTTTTGTTTGAACGGTCCCATTATCGTGTTTCATAGGGAAATTGATATGATGGCATAACGTCAGAAAGCATGAACTTGGTCGAGTCTAACTCAATACGGAATTGATTAATGATCGAACTGTTCGTTCATTATACTTCATGGACTTTCATATTTGTCAAACTTGTACATCTGTTATATTAATGAAACATTTGTAACTTGTCTGATGGATAGCGTAATAACATAGACAACATAGTAATTATTTGTTGTTAATAATTATAAGCTTTTCGTTATAACGTACATATTAATGAATGTATTAGGTATGGGTAATTAATGTTAACTTGTTGAATGTTGATCCTTTAATTAAGTCTTTTTCAATCAACAGCCTATTATAAAGAGCTTTTATGGCATTATGAAACTTTGCAATAACAATTGAATTACTAGTCTCATCACGTTTAAACAATATGGTAAGCTTATAGCTCTAAAACTAATTTGTAACTACAGCAAAAACTGTCTGCTGTCTCACATTACATTAAATGCTAAGCAACGAATCTTATTTCTCCAGACTACTGTTATTTTTAAATATATGTTATTATTATATACATATTGCTTCAATATATAAATTAAATTTTATTTAAGAAACATAGAAAGACAATCAATACATGACATTACTAAACATATCTAAAAATAACTAACTACTTAGTTGAGGTCACCGAGATCCGAAACTTCATTCCCCCTTTGGATGGCTATACCTATCCGTTGTAAATATAGTGAGAACAAATTATTAAAAATATTGAAAGAAAAATTCATATGGTTTAACAAAAAATATATTAAACGCCTTAAACATTCATTATATCATGGTTACAATAACAAAAGCTTGAAAAAATCTCTTCTCGAACGAACAAATTATTATATTATACCTAATAAGATGTCAACAACAAAAATGAATTTCCTAAGAATCAATCAACAATAAAAACCGAGTAAACATCAATTTATATCAATTTCCTCCTTCTTCTTCCGAAGGCAACGTTAGATAAATCTCCAATGATCTCGTCTCCAATTTTTAAAGAAATTTCTCAACACTTTAGGGTAATGATTCGCTGTTGGAGATTGGCAAATTTATTATTTTTTACCTTAGGTAGTAATTTTGTGCGGCCATACTTACTGGGCAGTAATTTGAGTGTCCCATAAAATTTGTATAAGGGGGTTTCTTGATTGCTAATGAATCATTTTTTCCCCTAAATACTTTCTAGTTAAGGTGGAATTATTTTCAGTTCATCTATTTTTTAATATGCTTGCGAATATAATACTTGAAAAATAAAAAAACAAACTATAAAACTTCATGTAATACTAACGCTATTCAATAAAAATATAATTATATTAAGTCTATAGAAGGATGCATAGGTTGTGGTCATTAGTCAGTCAATAGCTGTGGTGGTGTTGATCCTAATGTTAGAAGACTAGAATGTATTTCTAATGAGCAAATTAATTAATTGTTACAATGAAATACGCGACAGATATATTGCATTGCGTATAAAACGCACTTAATAATCATCGGTCATTACGTATCTACAATATCCTCAGATTTGCTTTTATAAGCGACGCAAAAACGAATCGCATAGTGCTCCCCATCATGCCGCGAACTCCTGAATTTGTAAATTACGAAGAATTGTCTCAGTCACTTTCATGAATTTATTGAATGCCTAAGCAAGATCTTAGGCCTAGAAACGGAAGAAGGATATACCTTCTTGCGATTCTAACAGCACGTACTGTGGCTAGCCAAAGATCTCCTCTTATTCGAGCTCTAAGATTTTTGAACGCGCTTCTGTCATGGGCACCTGAATGTGATCTGTTCGCAAGCCGATGAGCAAATGTGTGTAGCATATGTCTGAAGTACTGCAAGGTTGGATGATAAGGGTATATTATAATGATGTATCTAATGTTGTGTAATTAATATTTAAATTGTACAGTGCTTTAGTTTATACTGTCATTCTGTATATTTTTTGTTTGAATTGTCATTAGATTGAGAAAGACAAAAACCCTCGAAGTGTGTAGATTCAGAAATTTGTGGAGGGTGCAGCAAGCCACTATATGGATGAGTGGAGCTGCGATAAAAAGAAAATTTTAAATTTAAAATCATAGAGGTGTTTAGAGCTGGACATTTTGGCACACTTCCGGGGAAACATGGAAGCCAACCCACGTGCTGCAATACATTTTCGTTACATTACTGTTATACCCATAAGTACCTATGTAATAGAAAATGCTCAAGAAACGCAACACCAGTAGAATTGGTCACATCAGACATTTGTGATCGCACCAGCAGATACAGGAAGTTGACAGCAGTCCCTCTATTTGGCCCGTGAAGAATAAGTGTTTTATTAACTTTTCTTACATTTATTTTTCGTTTTTACTCATTATTCCACTAAATATACAACCATCAAAGTAAAATAAACAGTGCACGTAGCCAAAAGGAAACGAAAAATAGCTATAAAAATATTAACTGGGTTCCAGATCAAGGACAACGTGTGTCTATATTGAACACTTTGAGATGTGATAAGTATATATGAAAAAAAACGAAACAGCTTAAGTTGAGCTGGTGATAATCGGTTTTGATACAAGAGGGCCAAAAATTTCAGTAGTTTAATCGAAAAAGGCATTGGCAGACACAAACTAACCCACAGGAACCAATAATGACTAAAAATACCATCTAAGTACTGTAATTTGAGGATTTGAGCGTAATGCTATTCACTGAACTGTGTCCCACCATAGAAAAAGGCATAACTGTTGCATTGTTTATACCAGTATTTTGAACGTACTAGTAGTAACGACTAATGTCTATAAGGATATAGTTACCCAGGTTCTAAGCTGTCTCTGTCATTTCAATTACGCCTGTTGTAGTTGTTGTGTTCATTATTAAAGCTTTTGCTTGAAGCATACAATAACAACGCAGTTTGACGGCTTCTATTGAACATATCCCCACAAGTTTCTAGACCGCAGTTAAACTGCTGACGGTAACTTTGACTACGTTGTCGAGAGTTCTGTTGAAGTCATGTTCCGACTAAGATCATGAAACTCTGTACAAATTTATTAAAGCAAAAGTAATGTTAGATTATTATATCGAATTTTGTGTCTAACTACATTTT
Organism: Thaumatotibia leucotreta; assembly: GCA_025490895.1. NCBI lineage: Eukaryota > Metazoa > Arthropoda > Insecta > Lepidoptera > Tortricidae > Thaumatotibia > Thaumatotibia leucotreta. The sequence continues at coordinate 13,916 of JALPQI010015598.1, read as the reverse complement.
TTGTTTAAAGGAATCGACTCTGAAAAAACCTATATTTGTTACCAAAAAGACTGATGAAACTGATTCATCGTAATTTTCATGTCGTATGTAAATTAGAAGATATGCAGCCAAAAAAATATAGGCTACCTTTTTTTGACTTCGTTACAACTAGATAAGAGTCAAAATGTGGTAGACCACATACAGTATAGTACAGTACCACGTACAGTCGACGTCAAAGATATCGTTACAGTTTAGGTGCCAAAAATATAATTTACACGACCTTAATGTCCAGGCAATAAAGTCGTGTAAATATATTTTTGGCACTTAAACCGTAACGATATCTTTGACGACGACTGTACAAATAACAAGTCACGTTTACTCTGACGAATCTTCTTATTCAATTGATACAATATAATGTGTTTTATTAAGACAAATAAAAATATTTTCAGAAAAACAACTTTTTTCTATTTGCAAGCTTATTTTCAATATAAATTAAGCCTATGGGACCAGGGATTATTGGAATATAGATGAGTACGCTTAAATTAATAGCCGCCTCTACGCGATTTTTACTTCCAACGGCTCATTCACTCGAATAATGAAGGAGTGAAGTGGAAGTGTTAATACGTTATTTTTATAGAAAATCCGCAATTTTATTATGCAGTTACTTTACTATTACTGCTGAATATAATACTCTCCGTCTATAGCGATACAGTACAAAAAAGGACTAGGCTCTGTAAAGATAATAACAGTGATGGACATTTACATATAGGTACCTATCTTGTTCCGACCGAGTGAAAGACCGAGTGGCCGAGCGGTGCAGGCATCAGCTGCGGAAGATGAGCACGTGGGTTTGATTTCCTCGAACGTTGGTGATGATGATCGTTTTTTTCTTTGGTATATGACATCCAATATTTATTATTTATAATATATCGTGTACCTTTCCAGAACGTTGCAGAAACCTGTGCGGTTGCAACTACAATAGATACTTTTTACTGCCAGACTCCGATTTGTTTTTTTTTGAAGTTTATGTTATATACATGTAAACTTATAAAATACATGAAAGGCGCCGCAAGTCCAGTGCAGTGATCCCGCAAAATTAGACTTAAAACCTTCAGACTACAGAATAAACATGATAGGTTTGCATAATATTAAGTAATACATTTGTACTGTGTCTTTTCAACCTCTTATGACCAGGCTTTATTGCCATGACATTAAAGTCCATGTACACATATTTTTGAGCACCCTGGCTGCTCTGATATCTCCGATGGCAAATGTACTGGGTGCTTAGACAAGTTGCCAATCGCTAACGCTTAATCGTCAATCGTAAACGAAAGGCAGCCAGCTGTCTTTGTCGCACTAATGTAAAAGAGAAACAGAGAGAGAAAATAACGATACGCTACTAAGCGTTACCAATTGCCAACTTGACTAAGCATCCTGAAACGCGATGTTAGTTCTACTGCCTTCCGTAAAGGAAATTCCAGCGAGCACTTCTGCCGAGTGTTTCTATCGAAATTTAATTTTAGGCGTTTTAAGGTAAATGTAATTTAAAACAAAGTGTAGCTATTAAGTACAAAGGATTCGGCAATAGCTGAAATACCCAAATCATTTGTATTTCCCTTCTATTTCATTGGTTAAATTAAATTTAAATTTAATGCTGATTTTTCAATCCCAATTAGTACAGTGAGGTAAGGTGGGGTAAGATAAAATGTTTTTTTAGTACAGATGGTGCCTTTTTACGCTCTAGTGCGAGAAGTGGCTACTTTTACGTCAAGTTCAAGGCTTCGGAGGGCCACAATGTACTGAAAAACGTCGTACGAGACACGTGCAGAAAGGAAATTTGTAACTCGTGTCGATTTAAAACTTTTAAAACATCGCCACTCGTTTTGGATTTCATGGTTTTCGCACTTGTGACGTAATATACTATTTTAATGGGGTAAGACAAATAGTCCTTCTCGTACAGTGTCTGCTGATAGCTTTTTGTCTTACCCCATTAAAAAACCATTTCACCCCCCACCTTACCTTATCTGATTAATATTATGGACATTTCTCCTTTTTTAGGGTTCCGTAGCCAAAATGGCAAAAACGGAACCCTTATAGATTCGTCATGTCCGTCTGTCCGTCTGTCCGTCTGTCCGTCTGTCACAGCCAATTTACTCGGAAACTATATATACTACAGTAACGAAATTTGGTAAGGATATGTGTTGTATGAACCGCTACAGGAATATGATACTAAATTGTAAAAAAAAACCATTGGGGTGGGGGCCCTCCATACATGTAACTGAGGGATAGAATTTTTTTTTTAGTTGTACATAAGCGTGTGGGGTATTAATAGAAAGGTCTTTAAAAATTACATGAAGGTTTATACATCACATTTTTATTTAAGCAAATCGTTTTCGAGATATCAGGTCTCAAAGTCTGAAAAATGTGTCCCCCCCCTCTATTTTTTAAACTACGCGATATAAAATTCTGAAAAAAATATATGCTATGCACATTAATAAACTCTATCAACGATTTTTGGTTTGATAAAATTATCTCCTATAGTTTTTAAGGTAGGCTGATTTAACTGTATTTTTTTAATAATAAATTGATAATGGTACGGAACCCTTTGCGCGCGAGTCCGACTCGCACTTAGCCGGTTTTTTGTTACTGAATAAAAGTATAATTTTATCTTTGGTTAGGGTGTCAGTTATCCATAAAATAAGGGAAACTGATTATCAATACATAGTATAAGATAAAGTCACTTTTTTTGTCCCTATGTCGCTTTGTACGCTTAAATCTTTAAAACTACGCAACGGATTTTTATGTTTTTTTTATTTATTGGTAGAGTAATTCAAAAGGAAGGTTTTTATGTAGGTATAGTACCCGTGCGCAGCCGGGCGGGTCTCTAGTAACGCATATATTGATTACATCCTGACATTTTGAACCTGCGATCGTGGTCAGTTTGTATGTCTGAGGGTGAAGGGATGAAAATTATTAAAAAAAATTGAACGTTCATATCTTTCCTTGCAATATTTCTTGCCTTTCTTATAAATTTTTCCCTTGTAGTAACTATATTGAAATATTATGGTTACAGAACTCATTGTCAAAAACTTTTTTCACAAACTATGTTTACGATACAACAATTTAATCCAGATAAATAAAATATAAGTTGCCATAGCTTTAGGTTATCGTAATCTTATTACCTGATTTAACTTGACGGAACACAAGCCTAATAAGGTTTACCTGATTAATGAACGACTGAATCCTCGCCCTTGGAGTTCATTCTCAAATATGCATTTCAGTGGTCTAAATTATATTACAAAATTGAGTGCCTGATAAGTTTGCTCACTCTGACAATAGGTAACCCTATAAGTGCGAAGAGTAGGCGCGTATATCTAATTAGTTTTATATTAGTAGTAATTTTGGAATTCTCAATTCAATCTTTTCGTTCGCTTTGTTAGAGTTCATGGAGATTGGAAGCCGCGAGAATAATCTGATATCAAACGGTAATGATACTAATGACGTGTAAGCGGCAATGATTAAGGACATCATTAATTATTAGTAAGTACTCAGATTAGTAATGATGGTCAAATAGCAGAATTACTAGCTTACTATTGTAATAGCATAGTTGACCGAACTGCAAATTCAGCAGGCATCGGTAATGTACATTATATTATATGTAAATATGATTTTTTTTTTATTCAGAAACAAACAGTCACATGTGGTTACATTTGATACATTATAAACTATTACAATAGCAGACTTACAGTCTCCTAAATTAAATCATCAAACAAGACAAGACATAGGTACTCGAGTACTGTTATAAATTCAAATATAAAATAAATAAGCAGTGACCACCTTTGCATTGGGAACCAATCGGGGTGATTAATTTCGGTAGCTTTTTTAAGGGTTTTCTTAGGTTTAATTTTATTAGTTGATATTTTTAAATTACTTATACTCATTTATTTTTTATGATTTAGTTTGTAGTCAATATTATTTTTAAGTACTCGTAAGTCTTATTTACTTAATAAGTGCTTACTGTGAATTAAGTGTGAATAAAAAAACAGATATTAATTAATCACAAGTACTACCCTACAACAATAGAAATTCCGTAACCAAGTATTTAACCCGTATCAAGGGCTACCAGAACCGTACTTCGCCTATTTGACACTTGTCATCCTTACGTACGCTACTACTATGGACCAATTTAGTTCGGAACATTAGTTAAACAAGTTAAGATGAAAGGGGTAGTGTTACCACAATCAGACGACAATTAGTTGTTCGAAACTGACATACGACTTATAAAGTTCTTAAACGAAAGTACTTGTTAAATCACAATTTACACACTACTACTTAACCAGTTGACCTCCATAAATATTTTGATACATCAGACAATCAATATGTAGTCTACCTCGCCGAAGTTTGATTCTAGTGATCCCTTCTTTCACAGACAGAAATTTTCATATAATTTTGTTTAGCAGAAATTGTTTCACATAATATATATGTTGAATGTTATTGTTTCTTCGACTATTCACTTGAATGAAAGTAAGTTTCACAGAAATTTATTAATCGCATTTTTTAATATTACTTAATAATCCAATTCAAAAATAATGATTCTTGTATTATTATATCTCAGACAAAATTCACAAAATGTTGTTTCTCAGATTTTTGTGACCAATATTTTTATATTGAATAATATTGACTATTGAATCTTTTAACATTATTATTTGATTAAATAAATAAATAAATATGCATATAATATAATTTAGAATAGCAAAATGAAATCCTGGTAGAACTTTAGGTTAGGTTACAACTGCAACAACCCAACAAAAATCAATGGCGGCCAAAAATGTATGTTAGGTTAGAACTTCGACACCCTAGAAAGACAAACGGTACCAGAAATGTAGATTAGGTTAGGTTAGAAGTTTAGTGCAATCCCCACAAAAACGAACGGGTGCCAGAAATGTAACTATTTTCCTCCTCCACTTATAATATATTTTTTATTTACCGGACACTATGAAAAATACGATTTATTGTAATGAGTTTTAAAAAAGCCCCGGCGTTTATCCAACAATAGCTAGTCGCATAATGCGTGCGCTATCTCTCTATCTAGCTCTGAGTAATGAGCCAACTTCAATACTATCTGATGAACACAATGATACTGTTTCAGTTTTGTGCGAGGAAAAAGTTTCTCATGTTCGGTACCATTTCTGGTTTCCTTTTGTTTTGCCCGTTGATATACAGTTTCTGAATAACTTTTATATGGCCACTAAATGTGTTTGGAAAGTGGTTATATTGTAAATAAGTTTGTGATCACAGATACACTGCATAAATTTTGATAACGTTTTTTTTACGGGAACGTTCAAAATTATGTATCTAATAAATTTTGGAATGTTAAGAGTATTGTACATTTTCAATTGCAGATGCAATGATTTTTTTTGCTATAACTTTGTAAGCAATTGTTAGTATCAAAAAGTATAGGTTGTTTTGTAAATAATGCATTATTTTAAATCAATGAAAAACAACTTATTTCTTCGTTGAATTTTTTATTTCTTTATTGATCACAAAGTACAAAGCTTAGTATGGTAAAGCGCACTGGGAAATTACTATTAAGGCTTTGCCGTGATGAAGTTCTCTTTTGCCCAATTTTGCATGGATTTCTCATAAATATGTCTGAATTTTGTTGCTGCAGTGTAGAATCTCCAAAACATGGGTGGTCGTGAGCATTGTGATAAAGTTATTTGGCTATAAATAAACCAAATGTAGTTAAATCGAAATATTTTACTACCAACTAGGCTACGAAGGCCGACTTACTACTACTGAATATTATAGATACAACTGTAAATAAAGTTGGTCTATAAAGTCTTAGGGCTGATTGCAACATAAACACGAAAGTATACACCTAGAACATGTCGTTTTTTCCGGCAACCCTAATAAATTTTGTTGTTAAGGTGTTGCAATAACTTTATTGATCCGTAACACGGGAAACGAATGACGGTCATAAGCACCATCAGGATTTTTCAGCGGAAATAAACTATATAAATTATAAATATTAGATTTCATATACCAAAGAAAAACGACCAAGATCACCTATGTCCGAGGTGGGGACATAGGTGATCTTGGTCGTTTTTCTTTGGTACATGAAATCTAATATTTATAATTTATATAGTATTAAGTAGTGTGACTACTGGAGAAAAATTAAAAGTACAAATCAAAATATTTAGTTAATAAATAATTTCATTTGTACTTTCGCAATATGTTCATTGGAAATAAACTATTTTAGTTTAGTATCTTATAAGAAAAAAGATTGAGCTAGCATTATTTTTAACATTATTCGAAACTGGAAAAACCTTAATAACACCGAATATTTATTATTTCCTTCCTTCGACATTGGGCACGTATGAAACTATTTGTCGAGTTTCATTGTGGCGTAAAGCAAGCCAGCTGAGTCAGCAAAAAATTGCCACAGTAAGCCGAAGCTTCCTGATTTTCGGAGTGAATTTGGTCGGAGCTGCGGTTGCGTAGGCCAGGCTTGGCCCGAGCTTCGAAATTCGTATTGTTTTATTTGTAATTACTTTTCGTTTTGGCGGACAGTAAATTCAAATGGAATGTTAAGCTTTTTGTATTAATATTAAGCATCGAGCTTGTATTAAGTCGACTAATGAAGTCTGAAATCTGTGTCCGAACCGATACGTATTAATATCTATAACATTTGCACCAACACGTTTTATTATGGTATGATTACCACGATTTTAATTTTATATTGTTATAAGGATTGCTGAACAATTTTGGAAGGAAGCCTATATCCAGTCAGTGGATGTCTTTCGGCTGATGTGATGATGACAATGATGATAAAAGTATAATTTTTGGATGGATAGAAACCGGCGTGAATGCACTGAGATTTACATTTTATCACACAAAATAGATGAGGTCATCTGCCATTTTGTGTGTGTCATCAACAAACACCGGTTTCGCGGGGGCAAATATGTACCAGTGCTAGTGATTCATTAAATATCGACTTAGTTTATCGATATCCAAAAAAAATTTTTTTTTAACCATCATTATCATAACTAAACTACTTAATGGCTAAGTTGGAATACGTTTAACTATGTCCAAACCTCTTTCATTCATACTTATCGCAACTATAAACAACCGATATCTGACATTGACTGTGTCGAGTCACTTGACAACCAATGAATCGCTAAATAATTCATCTAGTACCTACAACAATATTATTTTGCATTCCGATCAATTAAATCTACCTTTTTGTTTCTTAAGGCGGCTAAAAATGCCACGCAAGAAAAAAGTATCCGGAAAAGAAAGAAATAGAACTGAGTCATTAAACAGAAATTCATCAAAACTATAAATTGTTTGAATTTGCTCCAATTACTACAGTTGATCTAGAAAGGTCATTTAGTTGGCTAAAATGGATATTGTCACCCAGGCGACGAAGATTTAAAGACTGAAATGTAGAAAAAAAATTTGATTGTATATTATGAAACTTATATTAAATATTAAAGATAGTTAATTCCTCAAAAAGTTTATTTTTGTGTATATAGTTTCCTTCTTCATTCAAATTCTTGAAATTACACAACGGTTGTACGACATTTTTATCGATATCAAATAATAAAATTAGTTTAATGTGTCCTCGCACTATTAAACGTCAGTACAGATTTGCCCCCGCGAAACCGGTGTTTGGTCATCAAGGTGTTACCAGCAGCTGATGAGTACACTGAAAAAAATGCTAAGTTGGATTTATTTTATCAGATCTTGCGTAATTCTAACCCGAAATTAAGTTTGATTGGGTCATATCACAAATCTAATTTTGATTTTACCAAACTTTTTATGTTGGCATTCTACTAAATTAATTTGATTAGACCAATTTTTTGTACAATATTATTATTATTGATTTAACCAGAACTCTGGTATCGACTTCAACCTGTTTAGTTTTGTTTTGATAGCAAGGATTTGTAGTAGTAGTAGTAGTAAAACACTTTATTGCACAAAAACACAGGAAACAAAATAAACAGTATGAATATTACACAGATTTGTACAAAGGCGAACTTATCCCATTAAGGGATCTCTTCCAGTTAACCTTTGAGCAATTGAAGGAGAACTGGAGATGGTAGACATCCGTAAAGGACACGGCATTAAAAAGATTATTAAATATTTTAAAAAAATCTTTAAAATTATATTACGTATTTGTATGTCTGATAAAACTACATTTGTATATGACGATTTTATTTTAATTCAAGTGTTCAAATCCGTTTTTCCCAATGCAGTCTGCAATAAATCACCAAACCTGAAAAGTCAACATGTCCCAAAATTAAATTGAAAATGTTGCAACGCTTTGATCGTTCACTGAACAGTGCAGTGAAAACGTTACTATAGTAATAAAACATGCGCCGTATATCCGAATATGCCAAACTGCTCTGGTTTAAATAAATTCAATCTCAGTTTTTGCTTTCCAAATGAAAATTAAATCCACCTCGACAGGGTAATCGGGAATGTCAGATCCAGTTTTGTGTGTGTAAAATAAAAGAATAACAAACTTTCATTACTATCGACGGCAGAATGCAAACAGAATTTCATTTCGTGTGTGTTTATGTAAATCTTTTAGTTCAAATTATAATTACAACAAAAATTATTCCTAGTAATAAAAACTTTCATGCATTTTTACACATACCCACGTCCTGCAAATGTAAGAGTATTTAATGAAAAAGAAATTAACTATAGTTAGTTATTATTATTATTATTGACACTCCTTAATAAAGTTTCTTACAAATAATATATAATGAGTAGAAATTAAGTTGTAATATTTTTTTTTTTAATTGAACGTTGCTGAGAGCTCATTAACGATAGTCAATCATGCTACGAACTGTGAAAATTGCAAAATCTCATTTTGTTCATAAAACCCGTACAAAGCTAGAACCGCATCAAAGTTTAAACTGTTGGTAAAAGCGAAATGAACGCGGTAAACATGTTAATTTAGTCTCAAAATGTCTAGTTGAAGCGCCTTTATTTCCAAAAAAAGGTATGCAATTACATTTTGGTACCACAAAGATGGAGTCATAATTGTAGTTTAATGAGTTTTGTTTAAAGTTTCAAATAGCTATGCCCATTGTAACTGTCCCGAACGTTTAACCCGCATATGATTTTATATAGGGTGTACAAATTACTCAAAACTTATTTAAGTAGTCATTACACACTTTAATATTTATTTTGTATACCTATGTGCTTACGTTCTCAACATAAAAATGATCTAATTCATTGTCTAAGTTATTTCCTATTCATTCTTATTCCCAACTAGAGTTAAACAGTTTTAAGAAGTATTTATAAACTTATATTGAGTTTCTACCCTTTTTTGTTGTTATCAAAATAGCGGACATTCTCGCAATACAGTATTTGCATAGAAAGTAGTTATACTCGATTTCAGTTTATTGCGAGACTAGTCGTTAAAAATATGCAAACTTTCAAACGATCCAACAATATTAAATAAATTGGAAGTTCTTTAAAGGCTGGTAAATATTTGACCAAACTGTATTTTTGACCTAAAAACTTCCCCTAAAAATATTTTATAGTTATTTGAAAGCGGTGGCGACATGAAGGCCGTGGTCTTAAATTCCACGCGACACTGTAACGCCGAATATTTTCACAGCACGCATTGCCATCGATGCGTCCGGGCACAGGAAAGCATTCGTTTTATTACACAAAAGCCCCACCCCAATGAAACATTCTCCCTCGATACAAACAAAGAAAAAACTATAAAGGCGACGTGGAACGTACAAAATAGAATTTGCGGTGAAAGAATAAAGTCCTTTTTTGTTCGAGTGTCCATAGATTTTACGGCCTTCGTCTGCCTCAGCGGCTATTCAGCGGAAAAATGTAAATAAAGTGGTATGCATTAATTGCTAGGTTTTCACAGTTCTTTTATCGGCATAGCAGATTCTAGTCCTTTTTGTTTCATTGTGACTTTATTTGAAAATAATACCCTTAAATTAGGTAGAAATAGATTGATAAAAATTGTCGGTGTAAAGGAAACAGTGTAAAGCAAACAAAGAGCGCGTTTGGATTTAAATGTAAATAGAAGTTGGTTTTTCCGATAGCTTTAAAAGTTAACAACCTCAATTTAAACTTTTGAATCGTGTTAAATGGTCTTTGTTTCTATCAGACAGGATTTTATTGGATTTCTGGTCGAGACTTCGTTGTTATCTCCTATTTCGTCTTATACAATATTCATAGAGTAATAAGCTTCTGAGGGCTGATGTTCAATAAATAACAGTTGTAGGGAAACGACGGAAGCATCGACAAATCAGCAGATTGTTTATAAATAATAAGGGGTTTGAAACATCCATACAGTAATTTTACATAACAGGTTCTAATACTTTTAAAATACTTATATTAGAGTAAATTCGATATCAAGAAATACATTTCGATGTTGTATTAATGCTTTAGTATAATTAAAATTACATTAATCCACTGTACAATAAATAAATAAATATCTTGGGACATCTTACACAAATCGACCTAGTCCCACGGTAAGCTCAATTAAAGCTTGTGATGTGGGTACCAGGCGACGATATATATAATAGATACGTAGATACATATAGATACTTAAATACATAGACAGCCATGACCAAGGAACAAACATTTGTGATAAATAAATACACAAAGAATGCCCTCGCCGGGATTCGAACCCGGAACCTCCAGCTTCGTAGGCAAAGTCACTACCAACTAGGCTACAGATGTAGTGCAAAATCCTTTTTCTTAGGCTTTTCACGGAAACGCCCGAATTAATATGCCTGTCTCAATTAGCTTCAGTGCAATACATACTGAAATTCATTGTGACAGTAATATGAATTCGGATGTTTCCGTGAAAAGTTGAAGAGAAAGGATTTTGTACTATATCTGTAACTGTTCTCTATGGTTTTTTAATAAATACCTATTTGGTTAAAGTGCATACTTCAATTTCATAAATATATTAATACTTAAGATCACCGGGAGACCCTGGATGAAGGTCACTTCCATCCGGTGTACGTAGAGGTCCAAAGGGAAGGCATATGTTCAAAATAGCAGTGGTCGTATTATGGCTAAAATGAGGATGAAGATGATGATGAAATACTTTACTGAAATAATTTAATTAAAAGTATTTTTTCAGATGAAAGGTACACAAGCAACGCTGTGTGTTTTTTTTAACAGATTTCAAAAATCTTACCCATGTTTCTTACTCGTTATACATACTAAAACATCCTAAATGAGCTGGAACAGACTAAGGAATATAAACTTGTTAATCACCAATTTAAACAAATGTTCGGATCGTTACCGCGACAAATTATTCATGTCACGATTAGTAGAATTATGTCGCCAACATTCAAATTATCGATGATACACTGTGTTTGACATTTGTTTGTATATACATTTTGATAGTGCTCAATAGATCCATCATTGCAAACGTGATTATGCTTTACACAAAATTTACAGGAAAATATACTTAATACATCTTCACTCTCCGTAGCCAGTACCATACTACCTACCTACCTACGAAGCTGGGGGTTCCGCGATCGAATCCCGGCGATGGCATTATATATCACAAAATATTTGTTCGTTGGTCGTGGCTGTCTATGTATTTAAGTATATTTATATTATATCGCCGATTGGAACCCACATCGCAAGCCTTAATTGAGCATACTTATTTGTGCAATATGTCCCAAGATATTTATAAATACATTTATTTATCGTGCATAGTCATATACGTAGTCCGTGGGCTAGTCGGTCTGAAATTAGAAAACGGTATAATTTGGGGGTACCAAGTGTTCTTTTTACAGTAGTTAAACATATTCATAAGGATGTTAAAAAAGTATGAAAGACATCTCAAAGTGGTAGCTAATAGGCATACGGGCTATTTCAAGATTTCCGTTGTATGACAGGTATGGTTAAAATTAGGAAGTACTAATTTTCCTTTTCACGGCTGTTAGGTAAGCTTATAAAAACGTCAAAAATGCAAGATTGCCGTTTATAAGTGCTACTTAACAAAAATGGGGGCCAATCAAAAATGGTGGATCTCAAGTTTTACAAAATCAAGTATATCTCGAGAACTATTAAATATATCTAATTACTCTCTTGAACAATATTAAAGGCATATCTGTAAGCTTCATATTTTGCATATACACCATATTGCTAAAACCAACCATTAATTAATTATGACCAAATTTATGAAAATTTCGTGATTTTGATTTTTTTTGTGTCGTGTTTTTACATAGTAGTCATCACGCTAGAGAAATTAAATATTTTTTTAAAGATAGTGTATTTAATAAGCTTTAATTTGATGTATGTAACTTGTTGGCGGTATTAAAAAAAGACCCATAAAAAAATATTTAAATAAATTGTAGTCATTATCCACCGTATACTTAGTGATTTAAGAGGCGATGGAAGTGCCACTCGTAAATAATAGTGCTTATTTCAAATAACCAAGATTGAAAAATATAAAAAAATGCCTGCGAGCACTATATCATAAATTTTACTTTAAATTGTGTTCATTGTATTATATGTTTATGTTTATGTTTATGCCGCATTGGCTTTGCTGTAATGGTATAAATGTTATTTTATTTTGTAAATAAATAAATAAATTTCCACATATTGTAATAAAAAAAAACTTTTTTGTAATTTTCTTTTGTACCATTTTCGGTATTATGGGTTCTTTTACTTGACTTCAAAGTTATCAATAACTTATCTTTTTTGAAACATTGAAAAATGTACAAAAAGACTTAAAAAATCGTAACAAATTAGTGTTAAAATAAAATAACTATTATGACTCAACCTGGTATACTAGCAAGATGTCCTGCGACTGACAAGCTACGATATTGTGATGCCTCGTGATGAATAACAATATCTCCGAACTTAATAATTTTGAAAAATCTTTACAGGATTATTGCGGATAGTCATTCATTTCATTTTTCTCCCACAAAGGCTACACACTGTATACAGGTACTAAACTTACTGGCTCACGCGACAGCTGTTTTCGCCTTATGCAGTTTGTATATTTTCCAATGCTCGAGATTACAATACAGAAAATAAATTTGAATTCCCTTTTCCTCGGAATCCGCACCACTTTTAACGTTTTTAAAGTTAATTCGATTTCTTTGCGTGCTTCTGGAGTTGAAGAAAAGTTGGGTCTTTTATGAACAACTCAAAGGCTTTATTCAAAGCTCCCGCTATACATTATAATACCTACAACTTATCACAACAATAGATTTGTTGCACTAAAATCTAAGAATAAGTGTTAGGCCAGCCTCACCTGTAAGTTCTTACGTAAATTCTAGGGACGGAGCTACATTAAGGAACGAGAGGTTAATATCACTAACTCATCTCATTCCTTAGTATATCTCTGTCCTTTCGACTTACGTAAGAACTCACGGGTGTAATCCTAGCCTTAAATTAACAATTTGTTTTAGTAAGTTTACAATTATATATTTCTTTGAATTGGCATACACCGACTAGTTCGAGAAATATAAATTGAATGTTTATTTTTACCATAATGTAGGTAGAAAGTTACCTATTTATATTTCACAAACTATACCGCTAATGTTAAATTTAATATGTTTCCTACTCTTCTTATAACATATTTTCAATTTATTAAATCACACAAACCAAACCAATTATGTACATTACCAATTACACCAAGAAAACAGTTCTTAAATCGGTTAAAACTTGATGTATCAAAATGTGGTATACCTATTCACAGCATAATTTTATCCTGCTATCAAACCTAACGAGCCAGCACACGAGAGCTGGGGCCTATTTCTCGTACATTACAAGTTCACAAGTCTACAAGTTTACGTATAAAACTCAATTACACAAGTGTGGTTTAATTCTGTTTCTCTAACAAATGATTCTACAAGTGCTACATGGAGGTAGCACTTGTAGTAATCATAGAGTAAAAAAGAGGTTTATTTACTAAA
>JALPQI010015597.1:0-29094 GCA_025490895.1 Thaumatotibia leucotreta | reverse complement strand
CCAACTCCTAATCTCTAAGGAGTTGTACCTTCCATCATCAGCTCACCGACATAAAAGGATGACCACCTAAAGGCAAATACTCGAATAGCTTCCAAAATACATGAACTATGTTATATTTAAAGAATTATCCCGCATTTCCTAATCTCTAAGGAGTTGTACCTTCCATCATCAGCTCACCGACATAAAAGAATGATCACCTAAACGCAAATACTCGAATAGCTTCCAAAATACATGAAATATGTTATGTTTAAAGAATTATCCCCCAACTCCTAATCTCTAAGGAGTTGTACCTTTCATCATCAGCTCACCAACATGAAAGGATAACCACCTAAAGGCAAATACTCAAATAGCTTCTAACATACACGACATATGTTATACTTAAAGAATCATCCCTCAACTCCTAATTGCTAAGGAGTTGTACCTTCCATCATCAGATCACCAACTTAAAACGTTCATGACTAGACGCAAATACTTGATTAGTCTTTGAAAATAAATGAAAAATGTCATATGTGCCTACAACATTTGAAGAGTTCCCTCGATTTCTCCAGGATCCCATCATCAGATCTGAAATCGGTGACAATGGGACCAACTAGAAGGTATACTCTTTCAAACAAAAAAAGATTTTTTTAAATCGGTCCACGCGTCTTCGAGTAATCGGGGAACATACATAAAAAAAAAAAAAGATTTCGACGAATTGTAAACCTCCTCCTTTTTGAAGTCGGTTAAAAATATGGAAGTTTACCAACGCCAGATGTAGGATTTGAACCCACGTCTTTCAAGGCTGATGCTTAAACCACTCTGCCACTCCAGCCAAAAAAATAGGTACGAATCAACATTTTTTGAGAGAGAATTCAACGAGAAAAGTACTTAACTACCCACTTTGTATGTGCTCTTTGCTCACATTCTTTTGTTATAAAACAGTTCGAAGTTTTACCGAGACTTCTATCCGCAGTAAAGCGACGCACGTGACGCATGATATCCGATAATGCTTTTCGTTTTATGACCAAAACTTGGGACGTAGGAAGTTGAAGTAATGTGGCTGGCGAAACGTAAAATGCAATAGAAACCGAAGGCCTGACGATGTGGGAAGCTGCTGCTAAATAAGAAGACCGCAGGGTGCTTAGACAAGTTGCCAATCATCATCATCATCATCATCATCATCATATCAGCCGAAAGACGTCCACTGCTGAACATAGGCCTCCCCCAAAGAGTGCCACAAAGACCGGTCCTGCGCCACCCGCATCCAGCGGACTCCTGCGACCTTCACCAGGTCATCAGTCCACCTTGTGGGGGGCTTACCCACGCTACGCCTTCCGGTACGTGGCCGCCACTCAAGAACCTTCCCGCCCCAACGGCCATCGGTTCTACGCGCAATGTGCCCCGCCCACTGCCACTTCAGTTTAGCGATTCGGAGAGCTATTTCGGTTAGTTTGGTTCTGCTGCGGATGGTCTCATTTTTAATTCGATCACGCAGAGAGACTCCTAGCATAGCCCTCTCCATTGCCCTTTGGGTGAGTTGCCAATCGCTAACGCTTAATCGTCAATCGTAAACGACAGGCAGCTAACTGTCTTAGTCGCACTAATATAAAAGAGTGATAGAGAGGGAAAACTACGATACGCTACTTGGCTAAGCATCAGTAGGCCTCCTAAAAGGGCATTTTCGCGAGAAGAGATCCAAAAAAATGTTTTTTAAGGTAGGTAAATTTAATGTTTTTTCTACTCAGAATAACGAGTTTTTTCAATCTAGGAGAAAAAAAGTACAAGAAAAAAATGGTCTCACATTTTTCATATTTTACATGCTCTCCACTTTGTAACCGCTGTACAAAGTGTTTGAAAAACGGTTACGTAATAGAAACAAAAAGTTGGGACATTTTTTTTCTTCTAGTAGGATCGAAAGAGCTCGTGATTCTGAGCAGGAAAAACATAAAATTTACCTGTTTCAGAAAAATAAGTTTTTGGATCTCTTCTCGGAAAAATGCCCAAAAACATCGTAAATCGTAAAATTTGGGCATCTTTCTCTGTCCCTCCAACGACGCTTTCAAGTGACAGAAACACTGCACTTGTGGTGCATTCCACATGAATGTTGAGTACGTGACGCCGTTCTTCGCGTACATCTAAAGGTGCATTAAGACCAAACGAGCATTCGCTCATTCTATCCCCCACTATACTAAATCAACGAATTTCGACGAATTACGTTTTGTGTAGGTATCGAACGAATTTCGTTGAGTGGGGGATAGAATGAGCGAATGCTCGTTTGGTCTAAATGCACCTTAAGAATGTTACGAATACAATAATTTTTAGTGAACATAGGTATCTTAATTTTATAACTGGGTGTTTGTATTTACATACAGAGAATTCTCGCACATTCCATATATTTCTAAGGTAGTCGGGTACAGCCTGGCAAAAAAAGAGTAGAAATTAAAAATTGGCAACATTGTAGTGTCGTCCCGTTTTCTCACGCATATTGATTTGAAAGGGACGACACTACGATGTTGCTACTTTTTAATTTCTACTCTTTTTTTGCCAAGCAGGTAAGGGTAGGCACGTTCTCGACAAAGTATACTTTCTTGTGCAATACCCCTTGCGTAGTCTATGAAAAACGGCAATGGAATAGAAAGACCAATCCTGGGACACTTTTTTACCTATCACGATTTTAACCTGATTTATTTGTAATCTGTACAAAGAAGTCAGGTTATTTTTTTTTAATATGCTCCTTTTTTCTACTGACACAAGTTGGATTGAATGGGTTTCCAAAGAGGGTTTTCTCGAACGTATGCCACTAGTTGGCGCCACTTAGCCGTAAGGTCCCGCTAAGAAACACAATTATCTAGCCCCAAAGAAAAACGAACTAGAAGGTATTTTTATTTTTTTATATAATTTTACTAACTCATACAAAACATTTAGACACGAAACTATAGGCGCTCTGAGAATTTAGACAAGTTTCTGGACCTGACGCCTCGATGCTGCCGCCCTAGTGAACGCCATTTCAGAAAACCCTCATTTCCAATGTCTGGCAAATTTAAACAAAATGGCCAAACAACTCGGCCTACTTTGCTCTAACAGTCGTCCTCCCTATTATAAAAGTGTACGCAGTTTTATCGCGATTTATATCTGCAGTAAAGTGGAGCACGTGTCGTCTGATAGCCGATTACGCGGCTCTTGCCATTTTTATGTCCAATAAAAGTAATGGCGGATAAAAATGGAATTATTAAGAGATAGGCCAAAGTAATGGAAGTTAAGTAGGTAACAGAAAGAGAAATTATATAATGACACTAGTGATGGCAGTAGATAAGAATACATTTGTCACCATCCCAACTCTTCCCGCGGGTGTCGGAAGAGCCCACTAAGAAGATTGATGATGAGCAGTAGCGTCATCATATGCGATCGCCAATCCGCTTGCGCAGCGTGGCGATTATGGGCATTTACCTCCTAATGCGTCTATACGCATAGTTAATAGGAGAGGCCTACGTCCAGCAGTGGACTATCAAATGCTGATGATGATGACGATGATGATGAGGCCAAAGTAAAGGAAGTTAAGTAACAGAAAGAGAAACAATAGTAACACTAGTTATGTGGTATCTCTTGAGTTTAGATTTATCGAAATTTAAATTGTCGAGAAAGCTACAACGATCAGATGGTTCCCGGATAGATGTTGTCTCATAGTTAGAATCTTATAAAAGGGTCTACGTGTGGCGATATTTTAAAGTCCGAATAGTCAAATATGTCTCACAAGGTGGACTGACAGATGACATGGTGAAGGTGGCAGGAGTCGGCTGGATGCGGGTGGCACATGACTGGTTATTGTGGCAATCTTTGGAGGAGGCCTATGTTCAGCAGTGGACGTCTTTCGGATGATATGATGATGATTATGAGTCAAATAAAATAATCTCTAAGGCACTGGTCTCACCGCGAGCTGCTAAGCTATGAACTATCGGCTATAAACACGAACAAAAGATACGCACTCCCGTGTAAATAAAAGAGACACTGCGATACTCGCCCAGCTATCAGCTATTACCGCCGGGCGAGTATCGCCGTGTTCATAGCTTAGTAGCTCGCGGTGAGACCAGTGCCTTATAAAGTACCTAAGGGCGAAAAGGAAAAGCAAATGTGTGGATTTAGTTGTCTAGCTAATAATTTCAAAAGAAGTATGTATTTAATCAAATTGTGTTTGATTGAAATATTAACTTAATGCAGATTTATCCTTGTCCTGCCCATTGTGATTCCTAAAGGACATATTCGGTTTTAGGTCAAGATTACACTCATTATTCTTTTGTTTAATTAGCAGGACGATGATACAGCAAGGACATCAGGCTGCATGCAGGATGGCTGTATATCGTTTACCGTTTCTCGTGCTACGTCGCTCTCACACTTGCGTTCACAACATAACGTGACGGCAATAACGACAAATGATAAACACGGACCATCATTAAGTGTACAGAAGCACGAACTACGAACGAATTGTTGCCTCCCTGTCACACTTACGTACGAATTCACGAGTGCGAGAGAGAGGCAACAGTTCGTGGTTCGCGGTAGGGACTTTGGTTACCGTACCGGCGCGGCGGCATTCCCACGTGTTTCTCTACAAATGTTTTCTTGCATAAAAAAGGACATCTTTAAAGTTTGGCCGTGTGGTGACGGCAGTAAGAATACATTTGTCACCACCCCAACTTCTCCTTCGGGTGTCGTAAGAGTCGACTAAGGGATTGAAGTGTCACTGACCATTAATTGATAAAAGATTGATGATGGGCAGCAGCGTCATCAATGTCATCATAGTGGACACATTACTGCGATCGCCAATCCGCTTGCCCAGCGTGGCGATTATGGGCATTTACCTTCTAATGCGTCTATACGCATAGTTAATAGGAGAGGCCTACGTCCAGTAGTGGACTATCATAGGCTGATGATGAAAGTTTGCATAACGGCAAACCAAGTAAAATCAATATATTATGCAAAAGTTTTACAAGTAGTTGTACAGTTTCCTCCAGTTGAAAAGTTTGAAAGTAAACGTTTTGAGAACAAGCAGACATAAATCGACAAGCGACAACTGAAAAGTGGCTTTAAGCTTTTGTTTACTTACAAAATATTTCCTGTGTATTTTGCACTTGGTACAATGTGCATTGTGCACTCTAAGTTTCAATTGTGACTACGACTTAAGAATAAGATATAAGGGCGGGCGTAATAACTGTTATATGTAACTGAATAAGATAGTATCTTTTGCGTCTTGCCTGCGGTATAGTGTCACCACACTCCTGAGGCTAAGAGCGCTGGATCCGTTTCTCGAATGAAAAAAGAATGAAGTCATTGAAATGTCGAAGAAATGGGGGGGGGGGGAGATACTTACCCCTCAAAAGAAAATCAGGGCCGCTGAGTTTTTTTTAAGAAACTTAAAAAACATGGGGACTATTTCAACTCAGACGTCAATATTTCCTTGAAAAATATATTTTATCATTTAAAATTGTATCGTGATAAGGTTAGAAACGCAAATCACATTAATACAAAATTTCTAAGCAGAATAGTTCGACAACATGAGCCGGGAAAACTCCATAACTTAGTTATGAGTTCAAAACAGTGTGGTCCCGGGAAACTACTAACTAAATTACAACGTACAGTATTACAGTTGTTCGTGTTGTCAATGTGTGAACTAGTGTTAGGTAAGTCCTCGAGACTGTAACGTCTAGGGGTGCGATTTTTGAATTTCACCGATGATATTGAGATCACTGGTGACTAAAATTATCACCTGTGATTTGATGTCACTGTTTCCCAAAAGCCGTATTTTTGATTCTCACACGTTCTTTACCAACATGCAGAAATAGTACAATGTCAGTCATAGACAAATATCCTGTTACGTTCCTTCTAACGTTATTTAACTTCTGGTTTTCGGTGAGAATAACTCACTGCTGGTGAAATTAAAAAATCGCACCCCTGACGTTTTTTTAAATATTGTTGTTATGTTCCTTATAATAGGCTGCGAAGTATGAAGTTTCAGGTGCGACTAGGACAAGAGGTCGTTAATGGAATTTAATACAGATCTTGAAGGCCTAGGCCGGCAAATTGCTCTTTTTTAATTCCATTCCACAAAAAATTGTGTCACAGGCATCATGACATTCTGCCACCATGCAATGCAATAGGTACTATGCATATAAAAAAAATAAAACTATAATGTAAAAAAATTAGTTCGGCCGAAAATATGGGGTTGCTCGCCTCAGACCTATCTACAGGGTGTAAGTCTAATACGGGCGAAGCTCTTAACTGGTGTTAGTTTACGACATAATAAGTACATTCAAATAACTTTTACTTAAAATAAGAGCTTCAAAATTTTCCATACAAAATAATTCGGCGCGCAACGTAGAGCAACACACGCGAGTTAAGCACTCGTTGACAGCTAATTTCAAAAGCAGATGACATAACTGCCATATCAACAATAACAAATGTTAGTACCTATTTACATTGCTGCTCCGATTATCTTTAAAAAAATCTGTGGGGTCATAATCAAGAGAAACTTTAAAAAAACCTTATGATTACAGTAATGAATACCATGCCTGGTTTAATTGATCGCCCGTATTAGATTTCCACACTGTATATGTCTTCGGCTGGCAACCCCTTTCGTCCCGGCCTCTATAGTAATGTAATATTAATTCCAGTCATCAATTCAATTTTCCTCATACGAACTGCCAAGGAGTGCAAAATCTTGCCCAAAATGTTTCCGCATGTTGTACACATCTAAATATCTTCAAGGCAAGAGTAAATAGGTATCTTATAGGTACAAAATCTTGCCCAAAATGTTTCCGCATGTCGTACACATCTAAATATCTTCAAGGCAAGAGTAAATAGGTATCTCATAGGTACAAAATCTTGCCCAAAATGTTTCCGCATGTCGTACACATCTAAATATCTTCAAGGCAAGAGTAAATAGGTATCTCATAGGTACAAAATCTTGCCCAAAATGTTTCCGCATATTGTACACATCGTCCATTAAATACAAAAGCGACACAACTCGAAAACCGTCAAAAATGATTTTATTGCAAAAACGACATTATAAGCACTAATATTTTACGTGACACTAAGACACCTGTCGATTTGACGTTAGTAAGTATCAAAATTATGCAGGTGCCCTTTTTGCACTATCGCTCTTTCGAGACTAATTTCAGTGCTAAACTGCCATTTTGTCAGTTGCGACTCGACTGTCGACCAAAACGCACAACATTTTTGTGAAAAAGTGCCATGAAACGAAAAAATAAGTGATTATGTTAAAAAATATGTAAGCAAAAGTGCCATATTTGTAGATGTGGCCGTTTTGAATAAAATAAATACGTAAATATTATGTTTCTTTATATAAAAAGGAGTCGCAAAACGGAATGTGGCAGCTTTAATTTTAAAATATCCTCTTAAATTTGATTTTTCATTCATCAAAACTGCCGTATTAGAATTTAAAACCTTTTTGAATTAAAAATATATTCGAATGCATCAATCATAGGAGCCATATTTATACATGATGCTGTTTTGAATAAAGTAGATATGTTTGGTTTAGATTTCTTTATAAACAAAGGAGCCGTAATACGGAATGTTGAATTTCAAAAAACATTGTTGCATTTCCGTTCCGTTCCAAACAACCGTTTTTAATTCAGTATAGGTAATATTAAAATCCATAAATGTAGCAGATTGAATAATTGAGTATCTTTTGCATGAAATCTGAAAAAATACAATACATCTTATAAAAACAGTAATTGTAAAACGTGATACTTTGTATTGTGTTCGTTTTACTTAAAAGTATATTAGAGATTGTGTGGAAGATGACTGTGAATTTTGTGTACCTATAATTGCGACTACGAAGAAACAATAATGGCATAAACTTCGGATTATTAAGTATTTTTCATACTTACCTATTATTTTATTTGTATACAATACAAGTAAAACAAACAAAGATCTAACCCCGGTGTATGTTTTAAGGAATCTAAAAACTTATATTAGTAGTATTTATTTTTTCGCTTTTGGGAATGCCAACATAGGGATGATGACTGTATTTAAAATAAATGATTAGACATTATGCACGGCATCATACACGAATAAATTATTGCTAAAATATAGTCATCATGCCTTTTGCTTCACTACATAGGTAGTACCTAAGTACTAGGGCTAAACTGTCATGTCGTCTAGAAAAAAAAATTGTGACATTATTACTAATCATAAGTAGATTTTTAGGAGAGATTTATTATCTCTGCAATTAAATATTGAAAGATATACTTTTGTATCAGCACAAATTAAGTTCTTGCATCAATTCTAATGAAAAAACTAGTAAACCGTCAAAACATATCAATTTGGATCATTTAGTATGGGATCATAGTAACCACCACACAAATACAATACACATAGAAGAAACAAATAACTAAAGATGTACTTAACCGATTTTTATTATTTACGTGCTTTTAGGTGGGCTATTTCCAGTTTATAGTAAAAATAAGTGGAATCAAAGTATTAATTCCATTCTCAACAATATAACTTTGATCGCGTTGTATTTATTTTATATTTATTAACTAAAGGTACCACATTTTTTTACATAGCTGGTTGATTCTTGAAGAAAACCGATAATTATATCTGAATTTTAAACTAGTACGTCCGTTAAATTCATCAAAATATGTAACCAAAGTTAAAATTAATCAAAGTAACCCCGGTTTACGGTACCTATAAACATGTTCTGACAATATGTAAGTAAAGAAACAGCAAGAAAAAGTTTTGTCTGGTTCAGTTTTGTTAAAAAAACAGTATTTCTATGTTTAAGACATGATTTTATGTATGATTTAAATGAAATAACTGGTTATTTTTTTGTATTTGTGGCCTTTGATGGGAAAAAAAAATTCAGAGTTATTGTTATTTTTTTATGCAAAACGGACGTATACGCTCATAAAAGCTTGCACAGCACATATTACTTTCTAATAACCAAACACATCAAAAGAGGGTTAAAATACCTACAAGTTGATATATAACACACATAATATTAATGCTGTAAAAAAATTTTGTGAACAAAAAACGAATACAAAATCTTTAAACAGCTCCCCTGTAAAAAGTAATTTTTTGACTTGTGTCGCTTTTGTATTTAATGGACGACATCTAAATATCTTCAAGACAAGAGTAAATAGGTATCTCATAGGTACTCACTCGTAAGCGACTAAGCGTGCTCCATCGCAGACTGCATCATCAGTCATCACTTACCAGCAGGTATGATCGTGGTCAAACGTCTGCCTATTAAAAAAAGAAAAATGGATCTGCGACCATTACATAAAAAACCGGCCAAGCATGTCGGACCATGCTCAGTGTAGGGTTCCGTAGTTAGGTATTCAAAAACGGCTGAGCTGATTATGTTCGAAATAGTTTTATTTTAAAGTATTTTATAAGCCCACTATTCATGATTTTTTTCATATTTTTTGGACCTACGGATGAAAAGTAAGAGGAGGACACAATTTTTTTCATCTCCGAAAATATTGACTTTAGAAAAAAAACTTTCTTTTAAGCCTCTTATTTTTTTAAGAGACCTTTTTAATGATACACACTATGGGATTACATCATTACATCACCAGTTAGGGAGGTACACGAAAAAAAATTTTTCTTGTTTTTATTGTACCACTTTGTTGGCATGATTAATATGTGTAGGTACCTGTACCAAATTGCAGATTTCTAGTATTAACGGTCACTGAGCTATGCTGCGGACAGACGGACAGACGGCCATGGCGAAACTATAAGGGTTCCGTTTTTGCAATATTGGCTACGGAACTTTAAAAAAAACCGGCCAAGTGCGAGTCGGACTCGCGCACGAAGGGTTCCGTACTATTATCAATTTATTATTAAAAAAATGCAGTTAAAGCAACCTACCTCAAAAACTATAGGAGATAATTTAATCCAACCAAAAATCGTTGATAGAGTTTATTAATGTGCATAACATATATTTTTTTTAGAATTTTATATCGCGTAGTTTGAAAAATAGAGGGGGGGGGACACATTTTTCAGACTTTGAGAGCTGATATCTCGAAAACAATTTGCTTAAATAAAAAAAAATTAATAAACCTTCATATCATTTTCAAAGACCTTTCTATTAATACTTCACACGCTTATATACAACTAAAAAAATTTTTTTGTTCCTCAGTTACATGTATGGAGGGCCACCACCCCAATGGTTTTTTTTACAATTTAGTATCATAATCCTGTAGCGGTTCATACAACACATATCCTTACCAAATTTCGTTACTGTAGCATTTATAGTTTCCGAGTCAATAGGCTGTGACAGACGGACAGACGGACAGACGGACATGACGAATCTATAAGGGTTCCGTTTTTGCCATTTTGGCTACGGAACCCCAAAAATGGATCTGCGACCATTAAATAAACATGAACGCCTAACGCGAGCTCAACAATAAATTTAAAATAATTGGAACACTATAGCTCTAAAACATATCTGTAGGCTTATGATGGTACCGCGTCTAGTCGTTTGTCGGCGTTGCTGTCACGTTCTAACAAGTATGCAAGTGCGAAAGTGACGCGTAGCACGATAAATGGATAAAACGGGTCCATCATAGGCCACCTGTATGCTTATAAATGGTCCCGTGTTTAATCGTTTATCGTCGTTGCCGTCACGTTCGAACAAGTATTCAATGCAAAAGTGACGCATAGCACGATAAATGGATAAAACGGGACCATCATAAGCCACCTAGTGGATACGCGTCTTAGTGGTATATAAATAGCTATAGCTAGTTTAGAGATCCATCTATATTTGGCAAAACTGAACGATGTTTCGTTTCCGAGTGCGCTATTTTATTCCGCTGATGGTGAAGCAATAAGGGAAATGGAGGTAGCTATTCAATCACGATAGTGTACCTATTCTGTTGTAGCGACGTATGATGTATGTTTCAGATGAGACACATCAATGAATGATTGATTGTAAATGTGTTTTAGTTGTACCGTACATTTTAGTAATAATAATAGCCCTTTATTCTGGTCATGTTACATTCAAATTTCATTTGAAAGGTGTTGAAATGAAATATATGAAATGAAATATATTTATTCAAAGCGCAACATTAATATTACAATGCATATGGGTCCTGAGCTAGGAATCCCTGTGTTACAGGACCCAAAGAAGTAACAATTTAATTTAGCAGTATTTATATCGGTTTTATTAAGTTGTTTTGATACATTGTGTATTGTGACGTCCAGTCTCTTGTGTAGGGATTGGGGAATATAAATAATACGATAATTACGGATTGCGAATATCCAGTTACGCTTGTCCGCTAGCCCCACGGGCTGCAGGTAGAATGCCTACCCACCGCCCCGCTACCGGGGAGCTCAACTGACATTCCTTTTATTATTAAATAATCACATGACGTCACATGTATTAAGGGCGGTAAATGAGAAATTGTGAAATATGTGAAAGTAAAGCATAATCCGAAGTTGGCGAGCGAATCTATAAGTTATATCGGAACTCCCTCACGCACATTTGGTTTTCCACCCAACTGTCGCCTTAGACCAATGTCGTGGTCGGCCATTAAGGCCCGAGGCTGCTTTGAAAATCTAAAGGTGCATGCAGACCAAAAGAGCATTCGCTGTTCTATCCCCCACTACGAAATCAACGAATCACGTTTCGTGTAACGATCGAATTTCGTAGAGTATATAGAACGAGTAGATAGAACAGCGAATGCTCTTTTGGTCTGCATGCACCTTGACAAAACATTGTTGTTCTGGCATGTTAGCAAACTGCCCGTCACGTCCACTTTAGTAAACAATGTTTTCGTGAGCCAAAACATAGTTCACGCACATCGCACAAAAGTCACAATTAATTCCGACGATAGGAGGTCCGGAGGTCTTAAAAAAAAAATCAAAATCTTGCTCTTGTGCTCACTGTTAGTGATGCTGATGACAGATGATAACAAATGCAAACCTAACGACGGTTACCTAAACGCGAAATGAACGATGCACTCAGCACTCCTCTCCGCAGGCGAAAACGGGGGGCAAACATTTTTGAGCCTTTTTGCGACAAAAAGACTTAGGCCACGCGCCTTTTATGTTATAATAACATGTTGGATAGAACCAAAGTAACAGAAGTAGCTCTCCGAATCCCTAAACTGAAGTGGCAGTGGGCGGGGCACATTGCGCGTAGAACCGATGGCCGTTGGGGCGGGAAGGTTCTCGAGTGGCGGCCACGTTCCGAAAGGCGCAGCGTGGGTAGGCCCCCCACAAGGTGGATTGATGACCTGGAGAAGGTCGCAGGAGTCCGCTGGATGCGGGTGGCACAGGACCGGTCATTGTGGCAATCTTTGGGGGAGGCCTATGTTCAGCAGTGGACGTCTTTCGGCTGACATGATGATGATGATGATGATGACATGTTATGTGTTAGAAAAACACAAATGCACGTCGCAGCAGACTTCGCTTTGCGTATCGAGGAAATAGTACATTGTGCATCAAGGGAGGTAAGTACGGAATCACTAACGAGAGTGTTAGCCCGACGCCGTCGAGTTAGTATTCCGCTTACCGACCGTGATGCATACAATGTTTTTTATCACACTTGCCAACCACAAAATAAGTTTTAAGACATAATATTATTAAATGATGTGCTGACATTTCTATTACTCCCTAGGGAATATCACTTTTCTATTACTCCCGCTGCGCGCGCTAG
Source organism: Thaumatotibia leucotreta (assembly GCA_025490895.1). NCBI lineage: Eukaryota > Metazoa > Arthropoda > Insecta > Lepidoptera > Tortricidae > Thaumatotibia > Thaumatotibia leucotreta. The sequence goes on along the minus strand of JALPQI010015597.1, from coordinate 16,439 downwards.
CAATGGCGCGCTTAGACAGCAAGTGTGATGAAAATCTATTTAACGCACTAATCATTGCAAGGTCCTAACTTAAATGTGCATTCTATTGCTCTAGAGTGAGGTATATTTTGTTTTTGTTGAGGTTTGCTTCAATGAAGTCAAATGGGTAGAATTTATCCTCGTTAGTTCATCCGTGATCTGTATCTCTTGCAAACGTGGTTCGTCAATAAAGCACAGCCATCCTTTGAGGTACCGTAGGCCAGAACTCAAAGCTTATTGAATTTCGTAGATACAGTGACACCTGGGTAAACGGGAGCTGGACAAACGGTTTAATAGCCTAAGCATGAAAGAGGGGCCGTCGCGGGAGGTTTTCATTTGAAGCGCAGTAATGGTAGGACCTAAGAACATTACATGCATAATAATTTATATGCCTTCGATCTTCTTTTGTTTTAGTATCACTCAAGTAAAGGTGCGTTTAAACCAAAAGAGCATTCGCTGTTCTAGCGCCCGTTCTACGAAATCAACCAATCACGTTTTGTGTACCGATCGAATTTCGTAGAGTGGGAGGTTAGAACAGCGAATGCTCTTTTAGTTTAGGTACAGAAGAACCACGATTATCTGAACTAATTGGAACCGCACAAGAGGGATTGGCACATGTTTTTGAGTCTCCTTTTTAGTTCATAATTTTTTGGATATCTCGAACCTGGTTTTTTTAAGGGAGGGCTTAAAGCCTAATATATCTTACTCGTAGCATTATTAGAACTTTTTAGTTAGTCTACTGACATTCAAGGCGTATGGTATATTGTATACTTTGTAGCTACCGTTTAATAATGGAACATTGTGCATCTAGGGAGATAAATACGGTATTACTAATTAGAGTGTTAGAAACCCGACGCCGTAGGCGGAGGGCTATTAATGACTCGAGTTAGTATTCCGCTTACCGACCGTGATGCATACAATATTTTCCATCACACTTGCGAGCAAAAAAAATAGATTTAAGACAAAATATTATTAAAATGACGTACTAACGTTTCTATTACTTCCTAGGGAATTTCACTTTTCTATTACTCCCGTGACGCATGCAAGCAATGGTGCACTTAGACAGCAAGTGGTATGACCTTTAGCATGTTATGATATTTCCGGCGTTTTTACGGTTCATAATGTTGGCTAATGGGAATAATATTAATTTTAATAGATAAATGAACGGCACAAAAAATACAATTGTATACACAATACCTACTTAAATCTTATCTTTTCGTTAACATCAATAATTCAAGTCAAAGTAATAACACTTTACACACACATTCTTCGAAAGTTTGTTAAATGTAAATGATTTTGAAGATTCTATTTATAAAGGTTTCACTGCTCCACCTATCGACCGCCTAGCTTAATGAGGTGCTTGGTAGCGCACAGGCCAAGTTCTAGCATACTCCCATCAATAGATCGCAGTTTCCAATATCCGTATTTTCAAAGGCTTTGAAGTTGCATCGAGTGATACTGAATGCTTATACTCGTAGCAGAATTTTATATCAGAAAAGCTCATATTGATCGAAGCTACGATGGCAAACTTTGACAAATACATACATAGACATAACACGTAAAATCCATGCTATAAGAAAATGTAAAATCAACTTTGAAATTGTTTGCTGAGATCGCGAAACGTCTGGTTGATGTAACTAAAGACCGAAGAGCTGGCGATTTCCTTGCACAACGTATCAGTATTGCGATACAGCGTGGAAATGCCGCCAGCATCCTCGGTACAATACCACAAGGGCCAATCTTAGATATAGGTTAGGTTAAGTAGATTAGTTAGATTTAATCTATGTACATAAATTGTAGTTTTGAAAATAAAAATTGGGTTGATGACGAAAAAAAAAAAAAACTTTGAAATTAATTACATAGCTCATATATCATATCAAAAATCAGGGAAATCGGTCAATATTTAGAGGTTGCGCTGTGCGGCAACTTTTGTCTGAAGAAATTAAGATACGTGCATTAGAGACAGAAAATGTAATTTTTGTGCAGTAAGTAAGTAGTGGAAAAGTAAATGGGGTGCGTAGTTTTTGTACTGAATTAAGTTCCTTTTTAGTAGTATGTATTATGTATATCGTCGTCTGGTACCCACATCACAAGCCTTAATTGAGCTTACCTTGGGACTAGGTCGATTTGTGTAATACCTATGTCCCAAGATATTTATTATTATTTATTATATTCTTACATTGTACTTATTTCGTTAGTAAATAAAACATGTAAAAATATAATACCTGATGGATAGCTACAGATGGTATCTATCTATACGGTACTAGGTACTTCATGAAAATTACTGGACTTCAGAAAGTCGACATTGTCCGAGGTCTACTGAATAATGCATTTGTCCTGAACTGTATTGAAATACAATTGATTTCGGAAAGTTCCAGAACAATGTGAACGTGGTATGATATCACCACTAAATAATTTAGTAAAATGTGGACTCTCTCGCTCTCTGGCTCTCGCTCTAAAATATACATATTTGTACGTTCATTTCATAACCTTAAGAGCGCGATTTTAAGAAGTTTTCTTCCTGAAAAAGGCGGACTGTTAGTTGGGCGTGGTTGGGCCATTATTATAGCTGCTTTTCCACTCATTTCTCAACGGTGTGTTTTATATCCAAAGGGTAAGTATTGCTTAAAAAAATTATATTTGTAGGAGCAAAAATGTAGAAAAATATAGATTTTTGACTACCGTAATCTGGTCTAAAAATGATCGACGGCCTGGCTAAACGGTGAGACCTAGGTGGGGGGGTACGGGGGTTGGGGGGTGCTCGACCAAATGGCATACGAAACTGCTGGCATTTTGAGAGCCGCAAATTTTGTTTTAGTATGTTTTATTGTATTTTATTTTTATAGTCATATTGTAAAACGCCTAACCCAAGATGGAAAATGAATAAACAGTATAATAATAGGTAATATTTTAGCCTATATAATGTCCCACTGCTGGGCACAGGCCTCCTCTCATACACGAATCTTCGAATTTATGTCAACTAAATTATTTGCCGAAATATCGGCCAACAATTTTCTGCAGAGGCGCTAGCTGTCACGGAAAGAAGTGCTCCGCGATCTTTTATTGTTAAAAATAGTAAATCCTGTCAAAATTAATTAAAACTAAGAGTGACACGTTAATACCTAAACGCCGAAAGTGTCAAAGTGTTATCTAAGTGCGGTATGATCAGAGAGTGCAGTAAATACTAAAAATAAAAAGTTGTTTACTTTTAAACTGGATTGTGACTATTCGTACCGTTGAGTGAAAACTAACAGTTTTAAAACACATAAACAAAGTGATATAAACAAAAAAACACGTACAAAGTGACTAGAATTATCAGACTTGTAAATTAATAAAGTGACCGTTTTCTTACGTTCAAAAGTTGGACTTTGGCCGCCGTCATCAAAACTTGTTTATCATCGCACTGTTGTTTATCAATATCACCTATCGACCCTAAAATTCGTTCGAGCAGGATATGCGAGCGTAGTGCATGGGTTACTGCCCGGCCTGCTACGCAGAGTGACCGAGTTCGAATCCTGAGACATTGAGAAACTTTTTGTATTTTTTATTTTTATCGCAGAGTGACCGAGTTCGAATCCTGAGACATTGAAAAACTTTTTGCTTTTCTTTTATTTTTATATAGTGATCTTTGTAATTGACTTGAGATGTCGTCACCTAATCTCAAGGTTAGGTCGTGTGCAGGATGTTTTGATAAGATAGACCCGCAAAAATGTCTGGAATGCAGTCTATGTTCAAAGACATATGATCTCTTATGCTCTAATGCGGGCGCGCGTTTTAACGAAATGACAGCTGACCAAAAGAAAGCTTGGAAATGCGATGAGTGTATTAGCAAGATGCCTAAGACAAATAATACCAACACGCCCATCAAACCTGGTTGTTTTACGGATTTGGACACCACAAGAGTTTCTCTTCGAAAACCAATTCCAAAAAATCGGCCCTCTCCTGGAACGTCCCCGTTGTCGGGGCCAGCTTCGTTGGTGCCTGGCCCGGTCGCGTCGGCGCAAGGTATTGTGTCGCCGATGAGTCAGGCGACTGAGGCACCCTGTGAATTATTTTTGGAGATGCAACTACTCCGCGAGGAAATTCGAGCGTCTCGCGCCGAATTGAAAGAGTTCAGGGTCACTGTTTGTGGCATAAATGACGCTATCGCGAAGTGTAGCAAGCGGATCGATGAGCTTTCAACCCGCATGGACGTCGTGGAACGTGCTGAGCGGGAGCTCCTCTCCCCTCCATCGTGTTGTCAGGCCTCAGAATACGAACAAACAATTGCATGTCTCAAGATGGAAATGAACGACCGTGATCAAGAGGTCCTGAGTAATGATATAGAAATATCGGGTATACCAGAAGAGCAGAACGAGAACACGTTACATCTTGCTCTTGCAGTATCGAATAAGTTGGGTGTTACGTTAGAAGAGCACGACATTGTGCATGCAGAACGTGCTGGACCACTATTACGGCGTGGAGAAGCACTGAACAGCGGCGCTCGCAAACCTCGCCCGCTAGTCGTGCGGCTGGCGCGCCGCACGCAGCGCGACCAGGTGCTGTCTGCGGCGCGAGTTCGTCGTGGAGCCACTACTGCCGGCATGGGTCTGACGTCGCCAGCAAGAAACTTTTATGTCAACGAAAGATTGACGTACCATAATCGTCAGCTCTTCCATAAAGCTCGGGCAGAAGCCTCGAACAGTAATTGGAAATTTGTTTGGACTCGTTCTGGTCGCATTTACGCTCGCAAGGAGCCTGGGGGTGCTCGGCACCGGTTGAGAACTGAAGCTGACATAAGTAAAGTTTTTTGTTAATGTTGTTGTTCGTTGCAATATATTATTTAAATCTCTCTCAACTGTCGCTTGAAGATATTTACAGGTTATATTTATATATGTTTGAAATCATTATTGTTTATAGAGTTGCAGATATCCATAGAGTTTGTTATGATTTGATGTACAGTTACTGGCGAGGTATTTTAAAAAACCTGATATTGATTTTTGTCATCTGTATATTAGTAAGCGTAAGATGTTATTGTATGAAATTTTATAAGTCTAATGTATCACACAACAAACAAAATTATACACACAATTTTCATGTCCGAGAAGTAATATTATTGTTTTGCCTTGACAGGCGTCATGTTGCGTTGCTTTGCGAGCGTTTGAGGCATACATCGGGATTACTTTTTCCTTTAAGATTCGATTTCTAAACAACAAAACAATATCTATCGGTTTATTGAATCCAGGTTCACTTGGATCACGACACGACGAGTTTCTTGTAGCCATGTCGCGTTTCAATGTCGATATAATGGCCATCAACGAGACTTGGCTGCGGGCGGGCCAGGAGGCTCGCGCGCCCGCGCCGCCCGGCTACCGGCTGCGCCACGTGCCGCGGCCCGCCGACGTGCGCGGCCGCGGCGGCGGGGTCGGGTTCTATCTCCGGCAAGGGGTTAACGCGCGGCTGCTCCCGCACCCGCCTGCACAGTCTGTAGAGCAAATGTGGCTAGGTCTTAACATTAATGGTATAAAGTTCGCTATTGGCACCGCTTACCGGCCACCGTGGCTCAATCCGGACATTTTTATCGACGCACTTACAGAGACTATCTCGTCCATTGGAGAATTTGACAATCTAATACTGCTCGGAGATTTTAATATCAATCTGCTTGATGCTGGTCTATGTAACTCAAAGAAATTGATGGAGTTTCTAACTTGTATGAATCTTACACAATATGTCAACCAACCGACTCACTTCACAGAGCAAAGCGAAACATTAATCGACATCATTTGTTCTAACATGCGCGTTGGCAAAGTATCCGTAAATTACATCCCCACACTTAGTAGCCATGCATTCCTTACATGTGAACTAAATATAAAAAAGCCAAAATTGCCTCGAAAACTATTAATATATAGGCCCATAAAGGATATAGTACAGGAAAATTTCAATCAAGATATCCGCGCAATGTCGCAGGATTTAGTTAACTTCATGACTGGTGATGTATCTCAAATGGTAAAGGATTTTAATGCGCGTTTGCTCCATTTGTTTGATGTCCATGCCCCTGTTAGGCGAACACGTGTTAAGGATCAGTCCTACCCATGGATTACATTTACCATCAGAGAGATGATGAGATTGCGCGATGAGGCTCACTCAAGAAGTAGACTAACCAAACTAGATTCTCACAAGAAATATTATAAAGAATTAAAAGGTATAGTTAAGACCGCTATGCATCGTGAAAAAATCGCTTATTTCAATAATTACATCAATCATTTGAACGATCCTCGTAGGTTATGGAAATATATTAAGCAGGATGTTGCCAATTTCAATACCAAAGATTCGGAACTTCCACCTTCTTTGAGTGATGCGGAAAAAATAAACGAAAATTTTTTGGACTTACCGTGTAATAATGCAGTCAATATTTCCCTTTTAACATATTATGAGCACCACAGATTTAACTCCCAGGCGTTTAGCCTGAAACCAGTGAGTGAAACAATGATATTCAATTTATTGAAATCTATCAAAACTCATGCACAGGGAGATGATGGTCTTAATATAGATATGATTTCACTTACTTTGCCTGAAACATTAGCAACTATAACAACTATAGTTAATAGTTCCTTGAAGACTGGCATGTTCCCTGAGCAGTGGAAAGTGGCAGTTATCAAACCAATTCCTAAAACCCAAAACCCGACTGATTACAAGGATCTTCGTCCTGTCAGTATACTTCCAGTTATGTCAAAAATATTAGAGAGGGTAGTCTGTATGCAAATGACGGAGTATCTTGACGCAAATCACATCCTGCCTGAAAAGCAGTCAGGTTTTAGGAAGTCTCGCAGCACTGCAACTGCTCTCATGGATGTGGTAGATGATATCTTGGCAGCCCAAGATAACGGTGAGGGTACATTGTTAGTCTTACTTGATTTCTCCCGTGCGTTCGACACTATTGATACGTCTCTTTTGTTATCGAAAATGGCCTTCTACGGATTCGACAAATTGACATTAAAATGGTTTCACAGCTATCTTAGTGGTCGCAAACAGTATGTCAAAATATGCGGGGCTGATGGCACCGAGACGATGTCGAAGGAATTGCCGGTTCCGAGAGGAGTTCCACAAGGCTCGATACTGGGACCTATATTGTTTAGTCTATACAGTGTAGACATAGTCAAACAAATAAAACATTGTAAGTTTCATATTTATGCGGACGATATTCAGCTGTACATATCTTTTAAAGCAGATGACACCAGTGTTGCTGTTAATAAGCTAAATGAGGATTTGAATTGTATAAACGACTGGTGTACTCAGAACGTTCTAGTTTTGAATCCATCTAAATCAAAATTCATGTTATTAGGCACGAAGAAGCAAATTAATAACATTTCAAGTCACGAGCCTCTTGTTTCCCTAAATGGAGCTAGCCTTGAAAGAGTTTTGGAAGCACGTAATCTGGGACTTATAATGGACGAAGGCTTAAGATTCGAAAAGCACGTATCAGAAATGATGCGTAACTGTTTTTATCGTTTAAAAGTGTTTTATAAGATTCGAGAATGTCTGTCTGTAAATATACGTATCAAATTGTGTGAGACACTTATACTGTCAAAGTTAAATTACGCAGATGTGGTATTCGGTACTCGTTTACTGGCACGTACTAAAAAAGCACTTCAACGAATACAAAATGCGTGTGCGCGGTTTTGTTTCCCGGTACCACGTCGTGCGCATATTACCCCGTTCCTGAACCAATATGATCTCATGAACATGAGCTCACGTAGACACCTACATTTTGCAACTTTGTTGTTTGGAGTCATAAAGAATGAAAAGCCCGAGTATTTGTATGACAAACTTAACTTCTCTCAGCGCGCAGTAAGACACGCAACTCGACTCGCCTTCCCCCCTCACCGCACGGTTGCCTTTCGTGGCAGCTTCCGTTTCGCTGCCACGAAGTGCTGGAATGATCTGCCTCCACCAGTACGTAATTGTAGGACTGTATCGAGTTTTATAATAAGCCTAAAGAAATATTTATTGGCTAAGCAGAAATACGCGTCCTAGGCAGCCGTGCGCATGCACCCCCCTCCCTCTCCCTTCCCGCAAAATCTAAATCTATCTCTCGCACACACACCACATACACACACACACATCACATACCTACACATACACGCACATAATTATATTGATAAGGTAGATCTCTATGTTTTCAGTTATACTTTAGTGTTAAGCCGTTAAGTGTATGATTGTTTTAATTGTACCTATGTATAGTTTGTATTAGCGCCACCTAGTCCACGTATTGGGTTTCACTGAAAATCAGCGTCGCGAAATGTGCCCTGTGGCTCATTTCGTGACACAAAAGCTGAGTGCAGCCCATTTAGCGCAATCTGTTTTTTTATATATTATGTTGTTATTTACCTATTATAAGTTGTATTGTGCTAATAAAGTAAATTTTCTTTCTTTTTCTTTCTTTTCAGAGCACTGGGGGCCCATTTATGTAACTTTATTCTGGTAGAAAAAATAGCAAAATATTTATTAATAGATAACTTACAAGCGTAGACACAACTTCTTAGCCCTTAGGTACAATATAATGATACCTATTTTGTTGTCTAAAATAAACATGATACAAGCTTTAATAATGTTGTTTCATGTTGTTATAATTGGTGAAACAATTTTTTTTTGTATTATACATAATTATAAAGGTAACTTTTCCTGGCTGTGGTCTCAAAATCTACGATTATACAGGGTGTAATTCTAATACGGGCGAAGCTTCTAACGGAGATTAGGGACATAATAAACATTTAGACAAGAGCAACTAAATATGAATTTTATTTTTAAAATCTAGAAAAATATAAAAAAAAGTGACTTTATTTTATACTAAACTAGGGCTCTCGGTCGTGTCCGGGTTTCGTGTACCCGTTTCCGTGTACCCGTTTCTTTGCTACCGGGAAACGGGTTTCTTACCCGTTGGAAACGTTTAATTAGGAACCGTGTAATTAAGACACGGATACCCGAGTACCTGTGTCTGATCCGCCCTCAATGTGTAGTGGCAGTGGCAATCTAAAATATAGGTACGATTTTATATTTGAACAAAGTATTGAACCGCATTTAACCTGCAACAAAGAAAATTTCTAGCTGCGTAATTCGTAAAAAACTGCGAATTTTTCAGTAGGTATTTTTTTGTTTCAGACTTTTTACTAATAAAAACATAGGTTTTTCGAATATTCAATTGTAATGGATCCGCAAGACTCAAGCTTGGAAAAGTTTCTAAGTAGATCCGCGGACCCGCGCTTGGAAACGTTTCTAAGTTGGAAACGTTTCTTGGCGTTTCGTGTCGTTCGGGTTCTTAGTACCGCCGGTGCTAAGGATTCGTGTACACGTGTCTGCGGGTAACACGGATACCGGTAGCCCTATACTAAACTAATAGAATCAATAACAAATCTCAAATCCACAGCGCAGGCTTCGTCAAGTGGGAAAATTAATAATAATAATTAAGCAGCACAAAACAAACTATAAAGCAATCCGCAACAGGCTTCGTCATAATCCCTTAAACTCAAAATCACAAACTACCGCTCCGAATCGTATCCGGCCCAAACGTTCCCATCACGCCTGCAGCGTTACCGCGCTGAATAGCTAACGAAATACGCTGCACCAGATACGACCCGGAGCGCGGATCACAGCCCCTGTCTCTAAGGCGGCGACCAACCTCCTTTATAAAATCCTTAGCCTCAGCTCCCCAGGGTCCCGCAGTTTCCACTGCTATCGGCACAAAATCGTACATAGGTTCCAGAGCATTGTACTTGGCGTGTTTAAGCTTGGCCGCACTTTCAGCGGCCGATCCAGCCGATCTAACTGTGTGGCCAAGGTGAGATGGTGCGAACGTACTAACGCACGTTGCGTCCCACAACAAACACCGCCCCCTGCGCCATGGAACCAAGGTTAGTCCGTCAGGCCTCTTACCATCAGTGCGAGACAGACCTGGAGGCTCCAACACACAAGGGATGTTCGCAGACACCAGAGCCCGGCGAACCGCATCATTGATTGCGTGGTGCCGCGAAAAACGCCCCGCACTCCTCTGACAACTAAGACCGTGGTGACCGTCCTCGCCCACCATGCCACCACAAATGCATCGGTGCGGCTCGCAGACTTTGCAACCCAAACGCAAGGCAACTGCCACTCTCAGAGAATCATTGTCGAGCAAAGTGCCCAACTGAGGGGAAGGCAATGCCTGAAGCCACGCTCCCGATTCCGGCGTAGATGCGGCCTTTAGACGCGCTAAGTCAGATCCAACTGCACCGACTATAAACGTCGCACACATGTCCTTGCACAAGATATCATCCCATAACCTCTGAGAACAGGGATTGTCAGGACGTTCGCTACTGTGGCAGATCGCGGACCACCTAGAAAAAGCCTCGGCCACGAAAGGAATCTGGGCATTGTCACCATTACGAGACATCTAATTACGACGAGACATCACATTACGAGGCAACTAAATTATCCATACAAAATAATTCGGCGCGCAATGATGAGCAACACACTCAAGTTAAACAGGTAATTTCAAGAGTAGATGACATAACTGCCATATCAATATTAACAATTAAAAAATGTTCGTACCTACATTGCTGCTCCGAAAATCTTAATAAAATGTTGTGGCGTCATAATTATGTGTAAAGGTGCGGTTAAACTAAAAGAGCATTCGCTGTTCTAAGTGTTCTAACCTCCCACTCTACGAAATTCGATCGGCGGTACACATAACGTGATTGGTTGATTTCTTAGAACGGGCGCTAGAACAGCGAATGCTCTTTCGGTCTGCACGCACCTTAACGAAATGAACGATTCTTGTAGCCCTGCCTTTTTTCAAACTAGAAATATTGGAATTATTATAACTTAAATCGGGATATTTATCATATAAATTTCCATTATTGAGCACCCGATGTTACTCTGTGAAGATGAATAGCCAAGGGTAAATCATTCTGAATCAGCAACTAAATTTAGGTATAACAAAATTCTTTGACTCAGAATAACTCAAAATAAACAGCTCTTTGGCGAGATACTTCTATACTCTCGGTATCATAAGAAGTAAAACAAAAGTTTCCAAGTGATCATTATGTCTCGCATAAAAGAACTTGGCCGTATTAACAGAGCTCTGTGTCCTTTCCTTACCACGATCACATCGCTTACGTAAACTCACTCTGGCCGTGTTGTGACGGCAATAAGATTGTCACCACCCCAACTCTTCCCGCGGGTGTCATAAGAGCCGACTAAGAGATTGCACTGACCATTTTTGCTAGAAGATTGATGATGGGCAGCAGCGTCATCACAGTGGTCACATTACTGCGATCGCCAACCCGCTTGCCCAGCGCGGCGATTATGGGCATTTACTTCCTAATGCGCTCCATTAGCCCTCTGGCTATGCTAGGAGTTTCTCTCTGAGATCGTATTATAAATAAGGCCACCCGCAGCAGAATCAAAGTAACCGATATAGCTCTTCAAATCGCTAAACTGAAGTGGCAGTGGGCGGGGCACATTGCATGCAGATTCGATGGCGGTCACGTACTGGAAAGCGCAGCGTTGGTAGGCCCCCCACAAGGTGGATTGATGACCGCTGGATGCGGGCGGCGCAGGACCGGTCTCGAAAATTTCTCTAATATCTAAGGTAAATGGTGATATGCCGTGTGGTGACGGAAGTAAGAATACATTTGTCACCACCCCAACTCCTCCTGCGGGTGTCGTAAGAGTCGACTAAGGGATTGAAGTGTCACTTACCATTATTTGATAAAAGATTGATGATGGGCAGCAGCGTCATCATATTGGACACATTACTGTGATCACGTCATGCTCCCTGGCAGAACCACCTGAAGTTTAATAAACATGAATATGTCAAAAAAAATCTACATTATATCTACAAAATTCTACGACCAGTTGGAAAAAATCTACATGCCTAGTTTTTTTATAAACCTTGTTGTAAAGTGGTTCTGCCGCAGAGCATCTTCCCAGCAGAACCACTATGATATTTTTCTTATTACAAGAACTATTGACGCATTTATGATACCAAATAATTCTACATCAATTCTACAGGTATCTAGTATACTTGATCTCTCACTATATTTTGTATACACGATGTTACGACATTTCAAAAATTTTACTATAAACAATTTTGAGCGCCTGCACACAAGATTGTAGCAAATTATGTGTACGTATAAAATGCTGGCATCGATTCGAAACCAAGTCATCGCTAATTTTATTCTACTAAAGTTATTGTAATTATACATAGTGTCGAAAACTACCTACATTCTTATAACTACCCACATTCATAAACTAGATAAAAGCGTAATTCAACAGAAATACAACAATACAATATACGTACGCTTCGCCCCCCGTCCCCCCTTTTTTGGTTTTGTAAGTATGAGGATGTGTAAACAATTGCTTAAAAATACTTGAGCATTTATAGACTACGCCATTCACTCCGCCCTAGCTTCGAAACCTAACCAATCCACGTCGGTTTTACCCTGGTTTATTACTTGAACATTTTTTTAACCATTCACCCTGTTGTTTTGCATGTTGTTATTAAAATGCCTTTTTGAATGAAATTTCGGACATGATAAAAGTAGGCCCAGTGAAAATTGACAGTTCGAGTAGTAGGGGAAAACAATATTTATTACAATGAACATTAGGATTATTATGCTTTAGGTCATTTGACGTTCGAGTAATCAATATTAGAATAAATATGGTGTAGGCATTTTAAACGTGTATGCGCAAAATTAAGTAGGCTAAACAAATAGTATGCCATGTAACATTATGCCAAACATTCTCGGCCAAAAAATTTTAGGACAATCGACGTTATGCGACACGACAGGCACCCCACTAATGAATCTCATGACTGGTTGAATTGATCCCCCGTATTAGATTTACACACTGTAGATGTAGTGAGCGATTAATTATTCTATTGTCTGTAAGTCTCTGCATTTAAACTATTAGTATATGAATATAAGCACACGTACGATACCCGTGGTAAGGGTCCAGTAACGGTACCATGAGTTGGCAAGTAAGGTTTCCGTTGCGTTTACTCCGTACGTCAATTCGTCTATCACACTCACACTATTTTATTGGAGCGAGCGTGATGTAACTTTACGTATCGAATAAACGTTACTTGACAACTCGTGGTAAGCACACAGGCGCTCATTAGTTTAGTCCCTGCCCTTGTAAAGTCGTATTCGGATATATTGAAGCGGCCAAAGTATTCAAAAATATCTAAACATGCACTCTAACGTCTTGATAATAGAGGCGTGTTCAGATATTTATGAGCACCTTGGCTGCGTCGATATATCTGATGGCGACTGTAAGAGTGTTCAAAGAGAACACTCATCTTGTTATTTTTGTAACACAATTTTTAAATGAGCTGTGAGAAAATGTAATGCAAAAAGATTTTTCCGTCTCAGTGCCTCGAATTTAAACGTGTCTTTAGAAAACTGGAAGATGTATAGCATTTTTAACCAATTTCAAAAAAGGAGGAGGTTCTAAATTCGTCTATAGTACATTACGACACAAGTGAGAAAAACATGAAATTCGAAACGAGTGGCGATGTTTTAAAACACGACCGAAGGGAGTGTTTTAAATCGACACGAGTTCGCTTTTTGCACGTGTCTCGTAAGACGTTTTTAGTACCTACAGATGACCGCCTCCGAAGTTATGGACCTGACGTAAAATGAGCCACAATCTGTACTAAAAAATGTCGTACGAGACACGTGCGTCGTGCAACAAGGACATTTGTAACTCATGTCGATTCCTAACACTTCATTTTCATGTTTTTCGCACTTGTGTCGTAATATACTATTTTGTAGGTACAGTCGAGAGCATTAATATATAGACACATTTGTAAGGGATCAGTATGGAGAAGTGTAGGTATATATATTAATGCCCTTGACTGTACCTACATTATGTATGTGACTCAATATCTCTGAAAATCGTGAATCGACTTTCAAAAATGTTTTAATCGAACGGTTTTATAATTTTTTTAAATGGTGATTATTATTATCAAATGGTTAGTTTTTGTTATTTGTCGCATGACATATAATAACAATCTAAGAATAATATTAGCAGTTATAAGTGTCATGGGATTCATATATAGTGAAAACACTGTAAAATAACAGTGACTAGTTTCGTTTCAATATACCAAATGCTTAGCACAAACAAAAAAAAAATTAATACAATTAACTAAGTAGCAGACTAAGCTTTTATTTCGCTGCAAAGTATCTTTTCTTAATTAAAATGCCACAAAACGACATCTCTCTATGTGTTGAGTATACACTGGCGGGATATTTTTTTGGAAAATGCGACTTGAGTAACTGAAGCAAAATAATATCAAATTTTAGTTCAGCAAGCATATCTATTTGACATGCAGAAACTTAAACTAAACTAGTGCGTGAATCAATGGAGAGCTTTCCTAGGTACAGTCGACGTCAAAGATATCATTACGGTTTAAGTGGCATAATTATATTTACACGACCTTAATGTCAAGGCAATAAAGTCGTGTAAATATATTTTTGGCACCTAAACCGTAATGATATCTTTGACGTCGACTGTACATAGAATAACATTATTACTTTACACCACATAATGTTATCAGCCTGTTTCAGTGTACTGCTGTTGTATAGCCCTATCCTATAACCTATGCGTACAAATGCATTAGCAAGTACCGGCAAACTAGCCAACATTGCACGCGTTTTTTGGATATTTTAAAATTTCTCAAAAAAAATGATATGAAAGCGTATATGTATTTTCTACTGAGTATGTGCATTGTAATCATCATCATCATCATCATCGTCAGCCTATGACAGTCCACTGCTGGACGTAGGCCTCTCCTATTAACTATGCGTATAAACACATTAGGAGGTAAATACCCATAATCACCACGCTGGGCAAGCGGATTGGCGATCGCAGTAATGTGTCCACTATGATGACGCTGTTGCCCATCATCAATCTTTTAATAACAAATAATGGTCAGTGACACTTCAATCCCTTAGTTGACTCTTACGACACACGCAGGAGGAGTTGGGGTGGTAACAAATGTATTCTTATTGCCGTCACCACACGGCACACGGGTGTGACTATAAAATGTTATTTAACACTATTGTATTATACGCACAAGAGCATACTTTATGAAACAGAAATATAGCAATATAATCAAAGTTTATTTTTCAAGATACTATAGGAGACCCGCCGGGAGAATCCAAAAAATCGATCACTGGTAATCATACGTGTTCACGTGAGGAAACAAATTTTAGACCGTCAATTGGGCCACTTTTTTGGCGTTTTAGAGGGCGGGCAAAGTCATCAGGAGTTGCGGCTAAAATTGCCCACCTCTATTTTAGTGCTTAAAAACAGCTCATATGATAATGATACTAGGATCACATAATCGCCACGCTGGCCAAGCGTGTACGTATCCAGTGTTCGATGTTTCGTATCTTCTATTCGTCAATATATTTGACGCAATTTTACGCAGTAAGCTTATTTATAAGCATTTTTGAATCGTCTGACACTATCAAGAGAGAAAAAGAATCTACTACTGGTTCTTACCCTACACCGTTCCTGAGAAGAACCAGTAAGAAACTCAGGTGGACTTATTTTTTCAAAACATTATAATAATACATCTTATTGAAATAACACGTAAATTAATTTATTACATAAAAAAATTGATTTTTATAAAAAAAGCCTAACTTAAAGTTTATAATAGCTTATCGTATTATAATAGCTACACCCTTCACACTCTTACTTCACATAGAAAGAGATTGTACCTTGTTTGAAAGATAGCAGTCCATAGTGTGAACCGAGCTTTACATAATTAACTCTACATCGTTGGTCTGTCGTAGGAATTGAAATTTACAATGCTTGTTTAATACGTGGGTAGGTGTTTAAAGTATCTCCGTAAATTCAAGTTAAGGAAATGTATTTTTTCGTTTTGTCTATGTATGTACACGAAGTACCTACAACTGTACATTCATAAATGGTAAAACTGCAACACAAACCAATGTGGCTTTATTGCTGTGATCCCTTAAATATTTAAATTATAATTAGGATAATTGGTGCTACTTGGGAGCCCGTTTCATACCCCTTAATATCATTTTGGAAACATGATTTAATAGGGTTAAGAAATATTTTGGTTAAGATTAGCAATGTTCAAGTTGCAAAACATTCTCAAAATTGCGGGAATATACTCGAAAATTTCCAACAATTTTCATGAGAATTTAAAGGTAAGTTCTCATTGAGAATGTTTCCATGAGAACTTATAAAAAGTGTTATGAAGAATACTGTATTTCACAATTGAGTATACAGGGCATAAATATACCTTAAAAGTCTTATTATATACAACGTTTTTGGCATGACTAACTAGATTCCTTGTAAAATTCAAATTGAACAATTTTATACATCATAAATAAGCACACTTAAAATAACAAAATCATTCTATGATTAAC